>JAUJYZ010000698.1:257500-278370 GCA_033675265.1 Actinostola sp. cb2023 | reverse complement strand
GTCAACGAAACTGCTTTTCGGGGGGGGGGGTTTTTTTCCCCCCCCCATAGTTGCAGTGTCTCTAGCCTAGGACAACTCACTCATCGTGAAGGAGTATCAAAGGATAGATGGACACCTTATGGTGTGGTATGAAAACAAAAGCACAACTTGAAAACTACCTGGGTATTCAGCATTCCAGTGTAGTGATCCATTTTTTAATGAACCATTTTAATGATTGACCGCTGTGTTCGATGCGTAGTTACTAAATCCCGGAACCAGCCACAACGACCCACAACGACCCACAACGATCCACAACGACCCACAACGATCCACAACGACCCACCAGTGATACCAAATATTATTAAACGATACAAAATCTCAAAAGTAAACAAGACCAAAATTCCCGGCACTCGCCGAATCGCCATTTGACATGTGAATGTGAACTGCATGAGACGACTTCGTTTTATCCCTTATGTGGGAATAGTTCAGTCCGTAGTCATGGATGCATGATCAAGGTAAACCTGTTGTTGCTTGAGAATAAATACATTATTAAGTTTATATCATCACTAAAATCATTGTTACCGAAAATAATTTCATTTTGTGTGTGTCTGATTGGACTATTACACTTTATCAAGTAATTTTTGTTTCACGGGTTAAGTAAAATAACTCTATTAGCATTAAAAACGTAATGTTTTCTTACCTTGATCATCCATGACTACGGACTGAACTACATGTATTCCCACTGCACGAGAGATAAACGAAGTCGTCTCATGCAGTAAAATGTCCTCACATTCACATGTCCAAAATGTCAGTAGCGGAACGCCTGATTGTTTTCATTTTAGCCACAGACAGAACCCGAGATCAGCACAAATCGTGGATATAATTTTTATGAAATTCTTTAAACAGAATCTCGTATTTTTATTCAGTATAAGGAATAAGTACGGCTTTATCGCCGAATGAGCACATCTCAAAGAAACTACTTGTAAAACCGGTAACTGGAGTTCAAATGGCGATTCGGCGAGTGCCGGAATTTTGGTCTTGTTTACTTTTGAGATTTTGTATCGTTAATAATATTTGGTATCACTGGTGGGTTTTTTATGACTGCGATCGATAAGTTGTCTATTATCATGATAAGATGATGAAAGAAAAACACATGATTGGTCCAATTTCTATCATGCGCCATCATTATCGCTTGTCAGCGGCTGTAGTCTCTAGCGGCGGGAGGAGTTTTTTTTAGTTTCTACACTGTTTTCAGTTTGGGATTTTGCTTGTTCACTTGATTATTTACTGTTCAGTAATGTTCAGTAATGCCTCGTAAGAGGGCTGGCGGATCCTAGTCTCCTTTGCAGCCGTCCTTAATCGAGTCTCGGTCCACTTCATTCACCTAGGAGAATGAAAAGTGGACCGAACGAGACCAAGGACGGCTGCAAAGGAGACAGTACTCAGTGACAGTAGGGAAGAACACGAACTACAAGTGGCAGTGATGATCGCAACTGTAGACATTACAGTAACCCAGGTATTAATAAGGTAAGCTTATTAACTTATAATTAGAGACTCGTAATTTCTGCATTATCATTCACACAAAAAAAATACATTTTTCCTGATTTTTGCAGTCATTTTAATAATCTTAGCTTTGTAAAACTAAAAGTATAAAATATAAGAATGTCTACTATTTAATTATATTATTATCACGTCAGTAAATTTCTATACCGTATACGTATTATATCAGATGAGGTGTACACTGTAACTTGGTTGCAACGTACACAAGGATACTACCACTGAGCTGGATATGCCTAAATACCCATAGTAAATGTCCATCTTGTTATCTGCAAGAGCTCTCACACTAGTTTTATATTTTATGATTATAAGGTGCATGAGCAGCAAGTTATGTTAAAACAAGACATGATTTACATAGAAGGAAAGTAACAAGGAATAAACACAAAATGACTTGTAGGAGAGAAGGAAGGACAAGAGATGACGTGAGTTGAATCTACATGTAATATGTGCCTAATTATCAATAAGCTAAGCTGACTGTTTAGCTCTTGATAAATATTTTTATCAACCTATTTCAAAAAAGGTTGTCAAGGACATCAGTCCATAGCGGCATAGGCGGGATCTTTAGCCAAAAAATGGCACTTCCTGTATGAAAAGCTAGACAAAGTTTGAATCAAAGTTTATGAAATATTTCTGGCATACATGCCATTCAAGCACCATCCAAGCTGTTACCATAATGCAATTCAGTCTTGGTACGACCTATTGCCTATGGACCGATGTCCAAGACAACCTTTTAAATTGAACTACACTGTAGGTGTAATACAGTGTACATGTATGATGTGGTTTACTGCGATTCTCAGCCATACACTGTCAACTAACAACACTTATTTCTTGTTTCACTTGTTTCACTTATTTTTATGTTTCTGATGGTTGTTTCTTATAGACGTATATGTATATAGTATATACAATGTACATACAGCAATATGCAGAAATTCTGATCCTTTTGACTAAAATACACATGTACATGTATATCAAAGACCTACTTAAAATCATGGGATTAAGCTTCCATGAAATTTTTTTCGTAAAGCCTCGCTGGCAGACAAGTAGAAAAAATATCAGCGTAGCCATCCCATAATTTTAAGTAGGTTTTGATATATATATGTATTTTAGTTAAAATGATCAGAATTTCTGCATATTGCTGTACATATATAGTATGTATAATAGTATACATGTACCATTGAATAATCGTTGTTGGGTTGAAAATTATGAAAGCTATGACCAAAAGGAATTCTGGTGTTAATCTCTTTCTACATGTAGCTGGACAACATTAATGACATTGACTGTACAAAACATGTACATATTGAATGACAATTGATATTAATATCCATTTCTTTTTGTCTCCTAGTAATTCTGCCAGACTCGGTCCATCCTGAATGTATTCAGTTATTTATTACTCTATTTTTAATTTGATTAGCATTTTGTAATAATTACAATTTTTTGATTTTTTTTTTTGATCAGTTTGATCAGTAATAGTTTTTGATTTGTTTATTTGTATATTTTATCAAGTGATATATCAATTTAATAAAGTTATGTACATGTACTCTGTTTATGGACCTGTCATTTATTAGAGGGGGGCTGGTGCAAAAGGGGGAGGACCATTATTTTATGTGTCAACCAAAAGCGTAGCCTGCAAAAAGCTGCCTTCTCTTTGATGCTCAGTCAGCTGCTTTTCACAGGCTATACCAAAAGGGGAGGGTCACAAAAATTTGGAAAAGCATTTAAGAAAAGATCACATATACCAGTTTGTAAACAGAAAGTTTTAATAGGCTTCGAACAACAGTCATGTGCAGAAGTATTGAACAATTAAGCAGTCGTCATTGTCTGAACGTACTACATGAAGTACAAATCTGCATCGGTAATATATATACAATAAAGGTTGTCAGAGAGAAAGGTGATTGGATAGGAGAATGGCCATTCTAAGGTTGTCCAGGCCCGTAGCCAGACCAAAATCTCTCCCAAGGCACTTCTGCCAGTGCAGCCAAATTTTTTTATAGCTGCGCATTGTGGACAGTCAGCCTTTTTTGTCAATTCAGTTAAAAGATAAATATAATCAGCGATGTTTTACCGAGGCAAGGCTCGCCTCATACTGGCTACGGGCCTGTTGTCAGAGAGAAAGGTGATAGGAGATAGAATGGTCATTCTAAGACCAAAGTTGACTGTGGGTCAGTTGAAATCATTCTATCTTAGTTTTATTCTGTTAATTACTTATACTTACAACTGAAAGCTTTATGAACTAAATTGTCAGGTTATTTGCATACACCTATACACAAATCTACAGTTCCATCTGGTCTTAGAAGTGACAATTCTTCTATAGATCTCCTATCACATTTCTCTCAGACAATCTTAGAATGACCATTCTCCTATCTCCTATCACATTTCTCTCAGACAATCTCAGAATGACCATTCTCCTATCACCCACTTTCTCTCCGACAACCTTTTACGAAATATGCCGTATATAATAATAATAATATTTGTATAATATATGTAAGTATAGCCTGCGTAGCCCGGCGCTGGGGGAAAAAGGAGGGGAAGAGAGGGGGAGGGGGACTGGGGAGAAGGGGGAAGGAGGGGGAGTCCCCTCCTTCCCCTTCCCCTTCCCCCTTCCCCCTTCCCCCTTCCCCTCCCCCCTCTCTTCCCCTCCTTTTTCCTCTGCGCCGGGCTACGCAGGCTAATGTAAGTACAGAGTCTCCAACCATACCGATTTCCTCGGGATTATCCCATTTTGCCTCGAGATGTTCAAAAGAGACTCACACCTTTTAAGTTCGCTAAAGTGTCCCCTACAATTCAAATCCTGATTTGGGAAGGTCCATAGGTTGGACACTCGGAGGGTTTCGGGACCATATTGAAGAAGTGACTGAAGCGGGCTAGGGATAAAAAGGGAAATAAGAGAAGGAATAAACTATATTGACTGTAAACATATGGTCATATGGCTTGGCCAATGTATATCAGGGAAACTGAGTTCGCTATTCCCAGCCGATGCGTTTCAGCCGTTAAAAAGTAGATTAACTGTAGTCCTTAGAAATGATATATGAGCGTAAACTATACGACACATCCCCTGTGTAGAAAACGAGGGGTGATAGGATTTCGACAAGAAATGTGTGTATATTCTATCATGCTCAGAACGAACGATAGTTGATGTTAATTTGTCACCCCAACTCGATACACTTTGGGGTTGAAGCAATAGGAAACCAGCTCTGAATATTTGGAGTTTTAATGTCAGTAACTAATGGTTCTTTTTCACGATAGTATAGCCTATGTATATAGGGAGAAGGCGTGTCAGAGTAAGTTTCGTATCGGTCAACGTTTCCAACTGACTTCTTTATTCTCAGGCTGCGTTTATAAGTTAAAAAGTATATAGATTGACTGTGGTCCCAAGATCTAGAAATGATATGAGCGTACTACGAGACATCTCTTGGTATCCCGGGTGTAGAAAACGAGGGGTGATAGGATTACGACAAGAAATGTGTGTACCAAGACATCTCTTGGTATGATCGCGGGAGTAGAAAACGAGGGGTGATAGGATTTCGACAAGAAATGTGTGTATATTCTATCATGCTCAGAACGAACGATAGTTGATGTTATCTTGTCACCTAAACTCGATACACTTTGGGGTTGAAGCGATATGAAACCAGCTCTGAATATTTGGAGTTTTAATGTCAGTAACTAATGGTTCTTTTTCACGATAGTATAGCCTATGTATATAGGGGGAAGGCGTGTCAGAGTCCGTTTCGTATCGGTCAACGTTTCCAACTTACTTCTTTATTCTCAGGCTGCGTTTATAAGTTAAAAAGTAGATTGACTGTGGTCCCAAGATCTAGAAATGATATGAGCGTATACGAAACATCTCTTGGTATCCCGGGTGTAGAAAACGAGGGGTGATAGGATTTCGACAAGAAATGTGTGTATTTTCTATCATGCTCAGAACGAACGATAGTTGATGTTATCTTGTCACCCCAACTCGATACACTTTGGGGTTAATGAAGCGATATGAAACCAGCTCTGAATATTTGGAGTTTTAATGTCAGTAACTAATGGTTCTTTTTCACGAGAGTATAGCCTATGTATATAGGGGAAGGCGTGTCAGAGTAAGTTTCGTATCGGTCAACGTTTCCAACTGACTTCTTTATTCTCATGCTGCGTTTATAAGTTAAAAAGTAGATTGACTGTGGTCCCAAGATCTAGAAATGATATGAGCGTACTACGAAACATCTCTTGGTATCCCGGGTGTAGAAAACGAGGGGTGATAGGATTTCGACAAGAAATGTGTGTATTTTCTATCATGCTCAGAACGAACGACAGTTGATGTTAATTTGTCACCCCAACTCGATATACTTTGCGGTTGAAGTGATAGGAAAGCAGCTCTGAATATTTGGAGTTTTAATGTCAGTAACTAATGGTTCTTTTTTCACGATAGTATAGCCTATGTATATAGGGGGAAGGCGTGTCAGAGTAAGTTTCGTATCGGTCAACGTTTCCAACTGACTTCTTTATTCTCAGGCTGCGTTTATAAGTTAAAAAGTATATAGATTGACTGTGGTCCCAAGATCTAGAAATGATATGAGCGTACTACGAGACATCTCTTGGTATCCCGGGTGTAGAAAACGAGGGGTGATAGGATTACGACAAGAAATGTGTGTATATTCTATCATGCTCAGAACGAACGATAGTTGATGTTATCTTGTCACCCCAACTCGATACACTTTGGGGTTGAAGCGATAAGAAACCAGCTCTGAATATTTGGAGTTTTCATGTCAGTAACTAACTAATGGTGTTCTTTTTCACGATATAGTATAGCCTATGCATATAGGGGGAAGGCGTGTCAGAGACCGTTTCGTATCGGTCAACGTTTCCAACTGACTTCTTTATTCCCAGGCTGCGTTTATAAGTTAAAAACTGAAGTATAGATTGACTGTGGTCCCAAGATCTACGGAAATGATATGAGCGTATACGAGACATCTCTTGGTATGATCGCGGGAGTAGAAAACGAGGGGTGATAGGATTTCGACAAGAAATGTGTGTATTTTCTATCATGCTCAGAACCATAGTTAGAACGAACGATAGTTGATGTTAATTTGTCACTCCAACTCGATATACTTTGCGGTTGAAGTGATAGGAAACCAGCTCTGAATATTTGGAGTTTTAATGTCAGTAACTAATGGTTCTTTTTCACGATAGTATAGCCTATGTATATAGGGGGAAGGCGTGTCAGAGTCCGTTTCGTATCGGTCAACGTTTCCAACTTATTTCTTTATTCTCAGGCTGCGTTTATAAGTTAAAAAGTAGATTGACTGTGGTCCCAAGATCTAGAAATGATATGAGCGTATACGAAACATCTCTTGGTATCCCGGGTGTAGAAAACGAGGGGTGATAGGATTTCGACAAGAAATGTGTGTATTTTCTATCATGCTCAGAACCATAGTTAGAACGAACGATAGTTGATGTTAATTTGTCACTCCAACTCGATATACTTTGCGGTTGAAGTGATAGGAAACCAGCTCTGAATATTTGGAGTTTTAATGTCAGTAACTAATGGTTCTTTTTTCACGATAGTATAGCCTATGTATATAGGGGGAAGGCGTGTCAGAGTAAGTTTCGTATCGGTCAACGTTTCCAACTGACTTCTTTATTCTCAGGCTGCGTTTATAAGTTAAAAAGTATATAGATTGACTGTGGTCCCAAGATCTAGAAATGATATGAGCGTACTACGAGACATCTCTTGGTATCCCGGGTGTAGAAAACGAGGGGTGATAGGATTACGACAAGAAATGTGTGTATATATCTATCATGCTCAGAACGAACGATAGTTGATGTTATCTTGTCACCCCAACTCGATACACTTTGGGGTTGAAGCGATAAGAAACCAGCTCTGAATATTTGGAGTTTTAATGTCAGTAACTAATGTGTTGATTTGGCTTAGCCGCGGGCAGTTCTTTTTCACGATAGTATACTAGCTTATGTATATGGGGGAAAGCGTGTCAGAGTTCGTTTCGTATCGGTCAACGTTTGCAACTGACAGTTCTTTATAAGTTAAAAAGTAGATTGACTGTGGTCCCAAGAAATGATATGAGCGAATAGGAGACATCTCTTGTGCTCGGATGTAGTAAACGAGGGGTGATAGGATTACGACAAGAAACGTGTGTATATTCTATCATGCTCAGAACGAACGATAGTTGATGTTATCTTTTCACCCCAACTCCAACCCCAACTGGTTCTTGTTCACGATAGTATAGCCTATGTATATAGGGGGAAGGCGTGAGAGTTCGTTTCGTATCGTCAACGTTTCCAACTGACTTCTTTATTCTCAGGCTGCGTTTATAAGTTCGCCTTCCCCCTATATGCATAGGCTATACTATCGTGAAAAAGAACCATTAGTTACTGACATTAAAACTCCAAATATTCAGAGCTGCTTTCCTATCACTTCAACCGCAAAGTATATCGAGTTGGGGTGACAAATTAACATCAACTGTCGTTCGTTCTGAGCATGATAGAAAATACACACATTTCTTGTCGAAATCCTATCACCCCTCGTTTTCTACACCCGGGATACCAAGAGATGTTTCGTAGTACGCTCATATCATTTCTAGATCTTGGGACCACAGTCAATCTACTTTTTAACTTATAAACGCAGCATGAGAATAAAGAAGTCAGTTGGAAACGTTGACCGATACGAAACTTACTCTGACACGCCTTCCCCTATATACATAGGCTATACTATCGTGAAAAAGAACCATTAGTTACTGACATTAAAACTCCAAATATTCAGAGCTGGTTTCATATCGCTTCATTAACCCCAAAGTGTATCGAGTTGGGGTGACAAGATAACATCAACTATCGTTCGTTCTGAGCATGATAGAATATACACACATTTCTTGTCGTAATCCTATCACCCCTCGTTTACTACACCCGAGCACAAGAGATGTCTCCTATACGCTCATATCATTTCTTGCATGGGACCACAGTCAATCTACTTTTTAACTTATAAACGCAGCCTGGGAATAAAGAACTGTCAGTTGGAAACGTTGACCGATATGAAACGAACTCTGACACGCCTTTCCCCCATATACATAAGCTGGTATACTATCGTGAAAAAGAACTGCCCGCGGCTAAGCCAAATCAACATTAGTTACTGACATTAAAACTCCAAATATTCAGAGCTGGTTTCCTATTGCTTCAACCGCAAAGTATATCGAGTTGGGGTGACAAATTAACATCAACTATCGTTCGTTCTGAGCATGATAGAAAATACACACATTTCTTGTCGAAATCCTACCACCCCTCGTTTTCTACACCCGGGATACCAAGAGATGTTTCGTAGTACGCTCATATCATTTCTAGATCTTGGGACCACAGTCAATCTACTTTTTAACTTATAAACGCAGCATGAGAATAAAGAAGTCAGTTGGAAACGTTGACCGATACGAAACTTACTCTGACACGCCTTCCCCTATATACATAGGCTATACTATCGTGAAAAAGAACCATTAGTTACTGACATTAAAACTCCAAATATTCAGAGCTGGTTTCATATCGCTTCAACCCCAAAGTGTATCGAGTTTAGGTGACAAGATAACATCAACTATCGTTCGTTCTGAGCATGATAGAATATACACACATTTCTTGTCGAAATCCTATCACCCCTCGTTTTCTACTCCCGCGATCATACCAAGAGATGTCTTGGTACACACATTTCTTGTCGTAATCCTATCACCCCTCGTTTTCTACACCCGGGATACCAAGAGATGTCTCGTAGTACGCTCATATCATTTCTAGATCTTGGGACCACAGTCAATCTATATACTTTTTAACTTATAAACGCAGCCTGAGAATAAAGAAGTCAGTTGGAAACGTTGACCGATACGAAACTTACTCTGACACGCCTTCTCCCTATATACATAGGCTATACTATCGTGAAAAAGAACCCATTAGTTACTGACATTAAAACTCCAAATATTCAGAGCTGGTTTCCTATTGCTTCAACCCCAAAGTGTATCGAGTTGGGGTGACAAATTAACATCAACTATCGTTCGTTCTGAGCATGATAGAATATACACACATTTCTTGTCGAAATCCTATCACCCCTCGTTTTCTACACAGGGGATGTGTCGTATAGTTTACGCTCATATATCATTTCTAAGGACTACAGTTAATCTACTTTTTACGGCTGAAACGCATCGGCTGGGAATAGCGAACTCAGTTTCCCTGATATACATTGGCCAAGCCATATGACCACAGTCAATATAGTTTATTCCTTCTCTTATTTCCCTTTTTATCCCTAGCCCGCTTCAGTCACTTCTTCAATATGGTCCCGAAACCCTCCGAGTGTCCAACCTATGGACCTTCCCAAATCAGGATTTGAATTGTAGGGGACACTTTAGCGAACTTAAAAGGTGTGAGTCTCTTTTGAACATCTCGAGGCAAAATGGGATAATCCCGAGGAAATCGGTATGGTTGGAGACTCTGTACTTACATTAGCCTGCGTAGCCCGGCGCAGAGGAAAAAGGAGGGGAAGAGAGGGGGGAGGGGAAGGGGGAAGGGGGAAGGGGAAGGGGAAGGGGAAGGAGGGGACTCCCCCTCCTTCCCCCTTCTCCCCAGTCCCCCTCCCCCTCTCTCTCCCCTCCTTTTTCCCCCAGCGCCGGGCTACGCAGGCTATACTTACATATATTATACAAATATTATTATTATTATATACGGCATATTTCGTAAAAGGTTGTCGGAGAGAAAGTGGGTGATAGGAGAATGGTCATTCTGAGATTGTCTGAGAGAAATGTGATAGGAGATAGGAGAATGGTCATTCTAAGATTGTCTGAGAGAAATGTGATAGGAGATCTATAGAAGAATTGTCACTTCTAAGACCAGATGGAACTGTAGATTTGTGTATAGGTGTATGCAAATAACCTGACAATTTAGTTCATAAAGCTTTCAGTTGTAAGTATAAGTAATTAACATAATAAAACTAAGATAGAATGATTTCAACTGACCCACAGTCAACTTTGGTCTTAGAATGACCATTCTATCTCCTATCACCTTTCTCTCTGACAACAGGCCCGTAGCCAGTATGAGGCGAGCCTTGCCTCGGTAAAACATCGCTGATTATATTTATCTTTTAACTGAATTGACAAAAAAGGCTGACTGTCCACAATGCGCAGCTATAAAAATTTTGGCTGCACTGGCAGAAGTGCCTTGGGAGAGATTTTGGTCTGGCTACGGGCCTGGACAACCTTAGAATGGCCATTCTCCTATCCAATCACCTTTCTCTCTGACAACCTTTATTGTATATATATTACTGATGCAGATTTGTACTTCATGTAGTACGTTCAGACAATGACGACTGCTTAATTGTTCAATACTTCTGTACATGACTGTTGTTCGAAGCCTATTAAAACTTTCTGTTTACAAACTGGTATATGTGATCTTTTCTTAAATGCTTTTCCAAATTTTTGTGACCCTCCCCTTTTGGTATAGCCTGTGAAAAGTAGCTGACTGAGCATCAAAGAGAAGGCAGCTTTTTGCAGGCTACGCTTTTGGTTGACACATAAAATAATGGTCCTCCCCCTTTTGCACCAGCCCCCCTCTAATAAATGACAGGTCCATAAACAGAGTGCATGTACATAACTTTATTAAATTGATATATCACTTGATAAAATATACAAATAATCAAATCAAAAACTATTACTGATCAAATTGAAAAAAAAATCAAAAAATTGTAATTATTACAAAATGCTAATCAAATTAAAAATAGAGTAATAAATAACTGAATACATTCAGGATGGACCGAGTCTGGCAGAATTACTAGGAGACAAAAAGAAATGGATATTAATATCAATTGTCATTCAATATGTACATGTTTTGTACAGTCAATGTCATTAATGTTGTCCAGCTACATGTAGAAAGAGATTAACACCAGAATTCCTTTTGGTCATAGCTTTCATAATTTTCAACCCAACAACGATTATTCAATGGTACATGTATACTATTATACATACTATATATGTACAGCAATATGCAGAAATTCTGATCGTTTTAACTAAAATACATATATATATCAAAAACCTACTTAAAATTATGGGATGGCTACGCTGATATTTTTTTCTACTTGTCTGCCAGCGAGGCTTTACGAAAAAAATTTCATGGTAGCTTAATCCTATGATTTTAAATAGGTCTTTGATATACATGTACATGTGTATTTTACTGAGTCAAAAGGATCAGAATTTCTGCATATTGCTGTATGTACATTGTATATACTATAGAGAGTGTACTATATACATACGTCTATAAGAAACAACCATCAGAAACATAAAAATAAGTGAAACAAGTGAAACAAGAAATAAGTGTTGTTAGTTGTGTATGGCTGAGAATCGCAGTAAACCACATCATACATGTACACTGTATTACACCTACAGTGTAGTTCAATTTAAAAGGTTGTCTTGGACATCGGTCCATAGGCAATAGGTCGTACCAAGACTGAATTGCATTATGGTAACAGCTTGGATGGTGCTTGAATGGCATGTATGCCAGAAATATTTCATAAACTTTGATTCAAACTTTGTCTAGCTTTTCATACAGGAAGTGCCATTTTTGGCTAAAGATCCCGCCTATGCCGCTATGGACTGATGTCCTTGACAACCTTTTTTGAAATAGGTTGATAAAAATATTTATCAAGAGCTAAACAGTCAGCTTAGCTTATTGATAATTAGGCACATATTACATGTAGATTCAACTCACGTCATCTCTTTTCCTTCTCTCCTACAAGTCATTTTGTGTTTATTCCTTGTTACGTTTCCTTCTATGTAAATCATGTCTTGTTTTAACATAACTTGCTGCTCATGCACCTTATAATCATAAAATATAAAACTAGTGTGAGAGCTCTTGCAGATAACAAGATGGACATACAGGCATATCCAGCTCAGTGGTAGTATCCTTGTGTACGTTGCAACCAAGTTACAGTGTACACCTCATCTGATATAATACGTATACGGTATAGAAATTTACTGACGTGATAATAATATAATTAAATAGTAGACATTCTTATATTTTATACTTTTAGTTTTACAAAGCTAAGATTATTAAAATGACTGCAAAAATCAGGAAAAATGTATTTTTTGTGTGTGAATGATAATGCAGAAATTACGAGTCTCTAATTATAAGTTAATAAGCTTACCTTATTAATACCTGGGTTACTGTAATGTCTACAGTTGCGATCATCACTGCCACTTGTAGTTCGTGTTCTTCCCTACTGTCACTGAGTACTGTCTCCTTTGCAGCCGTCCTTGGTCTCGTTCGGTCCACTTTTCATTCTCCTAGGTGAATGAAGTGGACCGAGACTCGATTAAGGACGGCTGCAAAGGAGACTAGGATCCGCCAGCCCTCTTACGAGGCATTACTGAACATTACTGAACAGTAAATAATCAAGTGAACAAGCAAAATCCCAAACTGAAAACAGTGTAGAAACTAAAAAAAAACTCCTCCCGCTAGAGACTACAGCCGCTGACAAGCGATAATGATGGCGCATGATAGAAATTGGACCAATCATGTGTTTTTCTTTCATCATCTTATAATGATAATAGACAACTTATCGATCGCAGTCATACCTCCAGGAATTAGCCACTTCCAAATTGAGCAGGGGACTGGTACCAAGTCCGTAAAACTAATTCAATTTGATACTAGTAAAATTGGGGTAACTACTTCATGTAGGCACAATCACGTAATGGTCCCATATATGTAATACAGTACCCCTTACTAATAATACATGTAAGCCCCATATGGCCTCACCTGTCCTTAGCTGTCCTTACCTGTGATTAGCTGTCCTCACCTGTGATTAGCTGTCCTTACCTGTGATTAGCTGTCCTTAGCTGTCCTTAGCTATCCTTACCTGTGATTAGCCGTCCTTAGCTGTCCTTACCTGTCCTTAGCTGTCCTTACCTGTGATTAGCTGTCCTTAGCTGTCCTTACCTGTGATTAGCTGTGATTAGTTGTCCTTAGCTGTCCTTAGCTGTCCTTAGCTGTCCTTAGCTGTCCTTAGCTGTCCTTAGCTGTCCTTAGCTGTCCTTAGCTGTCCTTAGCTGTCCTTAGCTGTCCTTAGCTGTCCTTAGCTGTCCTTAGCTGTCCTTAGCTGTCCTTAGCTCCTTAGCTGTCCTGTGATTAGTTGTCCTGCTGTCCTTAGCTGTGTCCTTAGCTGTCCTTAGCTGTATTAGCTGTCCTTAGCTGTCCCTTAGCTGTCCTTAGCTGTCCTTAGCTGTCCTTAGCTGTCCTTAGCTGTCCTTAGCTGTCCTTAGCTGTGATTACCTGTGTCCTTAGCTGTGATGATTAGTGTGATTAGCCTGTCCTTACCTGTGAGCTGTCCTTAGCTGTCCTTAGCTGTCCTTAGCTGTCCTTAGCTGTCCTTAGCTGTGTCCTTAGCTGTCCTTAGCTGTCCTTAGCTGTCCTTAGCTGTCCTTAGCTAGCTGTCCTTAGCTGTCCTTAGCTGTCCTTAGCTGTCCTTAGCTGTCCTTAGCTGTCCTTAGCTGTCCTTAGCTGTCCTTAGCTGTCCTTAGCTGTCCTTAGCTGTGTGATTAGCTGTCCTTACCTGTGAATAGATGTCCTTAACTGTCCTTAGCTGTGATGATTAGCTGTCCTTACCTGTGATGTGATTAGCTGTCCTTACCTGTGATTAGCTGTCCTTAGCTGTCCTTAGCTGTGATTTAGCTGTCCTTAGCTGTCCTTACCTATCCTTAGCTGTCCTTACCTGTGATTAGCTGTCCTTTCCTGTGATTAGCTGTCCTTAGCTGTGATTAGCTGTGATTAGCTGTCCTTACCTGTGATTAGCTGTCCTTAGCTGTGATTAGCTGTCCTTAGCTGTCCTTAGCTGTCCTTAGCTGTCCTTAGCTGTCCTTAGCTGTCCTTAGCTGTCCTTAGCTGTCCTTAGCTGTCCTTAGCTCCTTAGCTGTCCTTAGCTGTCCTTAGCTGTCCTTTAGCTGTCCTTAGCTGTCCTTAGCTGTGATTAGCTGTCCTTACCTGTGAATAGATGTCCTTAACTGTCCTTAGCTGTGATGATTAGCTGTCCTTACCTGTGATTAGCTGTCCTTAGCTGTCCTTATTAGCTGTCTTAGCTGTGATTAGCTGTCCTTAGCTGTCCTTAGCTGTCCTTAGCTGTCCTTAGCTGTCCTTAGCTGTCCTTAGCTGTCCTTAGCTGTCCTTAGCTGTCCTTAGCTGTCCTTAGCTGTCCTTAGCTGTCCTTAGCTGTCCTTAGCTGTCCTTAGCTGTCCTTAGCTGTCCTTAGCTGTCCTTAGCTGTCCTTAGCTTAGCTTAGCTGTCCTTAGCTGTCCTGTCCTTAGCTGTCCTTAGCTGTCCTTAGCTGTCCTTAGCTGTGTCCTTAGCTGTCCTTAGCTGTCCTTAGCTGTCCTTAGCTGTCCTAGCTGTCCTTAGCTGTCCTTAGCTGTCCTTAGCTGTCCTTAGCCTGTCCTCCTTAGCTGTCCTTAGCTGTCCTTAGCTGTCCTTAGCTGTCCTTAGCTGTCCTTAGCTGTCCTTAGCTGTCCTTAGCTGTCCTTAGCTGTCCTTAGCTTAGTGTCCTTAGCTGTCCTTAGCTGTCCTTAGCTGTCCTTAGCTGTCCTTAGCTTAGCTCCTTAGCTGTCCTTAGCTGTCCTTAGCTGGCCTTAGCTGGCCTTAGCTGGCCTTAGCTGGCCTTAGCTGGCCTTAGCTGGCCTTAGCTGGCCTTAGCTGGCCTTAGCTGGCCTTAGCTGCCTTAGCTGGCCTTAGCTGGCCTTAGCTGGCCTTAGCTGGCCTTAGCTGGCCTTAGGCCTTAGCTGGGGGGTATACTTTGGTGTCCTTATAGACGCATTACTACAAGCCTTGTACATGATGTAAGTAACTGGCGCAAAGTGAACAAAGGCTGCACGTGTGGATTAAAGCGTGCAAACTGACAATTGATTGCGTTGATATTTAAAATAGACAGTCTAACACTGGTGTTAATCATAGTTCTAAGTTTTACCATCGTCATCATCGCAATCATCTAGGGTACAGGGGTGTTTTTAAGGCATTTTCTAGCTTAATTGTGAAACATTAACGCGCGCAACTGGCTACTTATCTTTCAGAATTGCGTTGGTTACAGATCGATCTTACTCTTGTTGATACAGACAGAGTTCATGAACTAAGACGCATTACCACGAGCCTTGTACATGTTGTAAGTAACTGGTGCAAAGTTAGCAAAGGCCGCACGTGTGGGTGGATTAAAGTGCGCAAACTGACAATTGATTACCTTAATTGATAATAAAAAGAGTGATAATTGTGCCTTACACACTTGCGATTATACACAGATATCTCGATTGATCATACGATATCTGCATAGAATCAAAACCAGAAGATCAAATGGGGGATCTGAAATGGGTATAAAGACTTTAGACTCTTTTTTTTTTTACTTAAACAGGTCTCATATATCAATGGTTTTAAGACCACAGTATGAGTTATTAAACGCAATTGTATTGACAGTAGACTTCGGGTAATAGTCAATAGACTGTTGTTTGTAGTGGATTGCGGCAAACAGCGATCACTACTATATGATGAAGGTGATTTAGGTCCGACCCTACCCAAATCTTATACCTTATATGTTATATCGTGTTTTAGGATTAGATTTTCAGCGTAGCGTCTGTTGTAGCGTGCTACAAATGCTGCAGGCCCGCTTCCATGTTTTCATATTCATCTTGTATTATATCTTGGAGCCTTTTCGTGTCGACACTGAAGTATCTCCTAGAGAGGTGCTTATGCTATGCTTGCTATACCACAGAAGTTATTAGTGCTAACGACTGCAACAGAGGCGGAGAATGCATTGCTACAATGTACGCCATGTATGCTTCAAGCCCAACAGACGCTACAAGCGCTACAGACACTACAAGTGAAATAGACGCTACAAGCACTACACACGCTACACACGCTACAAGCACTACAGACACTACAAGTGCTACAAGCACTACAAGCACTACACACGCTACAAGCACTACAGACACTACAAGTGCTACAAGCACTACAAGCACTACACACGCTACAAGCACTACAGACACTACAAGTGCTACAAGCCCAACAGACGCTACAAGCACTACACACACTACAAGCACTACACACACTACAAGCACTACATACGCTACAAGCTCTACAGACACTACAAGCACTACACACGCTACAAGCGCTACAACCGCTATAAACGCTGCTGCAGACGCTACAGACGCTACAACCCCTATAAGCGCTACAGACGCTACAGTCAGGAAACCCATCAAATAACGTTAGAAACAAGGCGCGCACACAAGAAACCCATCGAATAACGTAAGAAACAAGGCGCGCACACCAGAAAAATCCATCAAATAACGCAAGAAACAAGTCGCGCACACAAGAAACCCATCAAATAACGTAAGAAACAAGGCACGCACACAAGAAACCCATCGAATAACGTAAGAAACAAGGCGCGCACACCAGAAAATCCATCAAATAACGCAAGAAACAAGTCGTGCACACAAGAAATCCATCAAATAACGCAAGAAACAAGTCGCGCACACAAAGAAACCCATCAAATAACATAAGAAACAAGGCACGCACACAAGAAACCCATCGAATAACGTAAGAAACAATGCACGCACAGAAGATAGTGTGTGTAGCACCTGTAGCGTGTGTAGTGCTCGTCGCGTGTGTAGCGCTCGTAGCTTCTGTAGTGCTTGTAGCATGTGTATAGCGTCTGTTGGGCTAGAAGCATACATGGCGTACATTGTAGCAATGCATTCTCCGCCTGTGTTGCACACGCTTGTAGCGTGTGTAGCGTGTGTAGTGCTTGTAGCGTGTGTAGTGCTTGTAGTGCTTGTAGCACTTCTCAAGTATGTTAAGGCCTGGTTCATGAAGCCATCACTCAAAATCACGTTTATTTTTAGTATTCCACACGATTCATTTCTATGGCATTGATATTTAGGCATAAGATTATATTCAAGATGTTTAATGATTTAGTCCTAAAAATACTGACGTCAAGTGGTCACGTGACCTAGGCATGTGAAATTTCGTTTTTTAAATATGCGGTCGCGAGTTTAAGTTATGCTGAAATAGGTTTTATGCAACAACATTAAGGACAACTATTGAAAAAAGATAGCGTTTGGAAAACCTGTCCTATAGTTTTAGTTATCGAGAAAATTGAGAAAACGTATTCTGGCTAAATGGTCACGTGACCTATTTTCGTAAATATCTCTCTTAAGAGAAATCAGAGACAAGTTTTCCAAACGCAGTTGTGTAGAGAACTAACATTGACAACATATGCAATTGTTTGTTTTTACACTGTTCTTACAACCGCGACCGCATTTTAAAATAAAAATTTCAAAGACTGTTGTCACGTGGTTAATCACGTGTTCAGTTTTTTTTGGTATTTTGTTGACTTCAATCAATTAAGGATGTCGAACTCTATGGCTGTGCTAAGTTTCGTAAAGTTTGGTAAAAAGGAAGTGACTTTATGATTTTTTACATTTTTTTCTCGTTTTTGGGCTTGAACCAGGCCTTAACATACTTGAGTTGTAGTGCTTGTAGTGCTTGTAGCACTTGTGGTGTCTGTAGCACTTGTAGCGTGTGTAGTGCTTGTAGCGTATGTTAGGCTTGTAGTGTCTGTAGTGCTTGTAGCGTGTGTAGGCTTGTAGTGTCTGTAGTGCTTGTAGCACTTGTAGTGCTTGTAGTGATTGTAGCACTTGTAGTGTCTGTAGTACTGTAGCGTGTGTAGTGCTTGTAGCGTTGTAGTGTTGTAGTGCTTGTAGCACTTGTAGTGCTTGTAGTGCTTGTAGCGTGTAGTGCTTGTAGCACTTGTAGTGTCTGTAGTGCTTGTAGCGTGTGTAGTGCTTGTAGTGCTTGTAGCACTTGTAGTGTCTGTAGTGCTTGTAGCGTGTGTAGCGTGTGTAGTGCTTGTAGCGTCTATTTCACTTGTAGTGTCTGTAGCGCTTGTAGCGTCTGTTGGGCTTGAAGCATACATGGCGTACATTGTAGCAATGCATTCTCCGCCTCTGTTGCAGTCGTTAGCACTAATAACTTCTGTGGTATAGCAAGCATAGCATAAGCACCTCTCTAGGAGATACTTGTCGACACGAAAAGGCTCCAAGATATAATACAAGATGAATATGAAAACACGTGGAAGCGTGGCATTTGTAGCACGCTACAACAGACGATACGCTGAAAACCTAATCCTAAAACACGATATAACATATAAGGTATAAGATTTGGGTAGGGTCGGACCTAAATCACCTTCATCATATAGTAGTGATCGCTGTTTGCCGCAATCCACTACAAACAACAGTCTATTGACTATTACCCGAAGTCTACTGTCAATACAATTGCGTTTAATAACTCATACTGTGGTCTTAAAACCATTGATATATGAGACCTGTTTAAGTAAAAAAGAGTCTAAAGTCTTTATACCCATTTCAGACTCCCCATTTGATCTTCTGGATTTGATTCTATGCAGATATCGTATGATCAATCGAGATATCTGTGTATAATCGCAAGTGTATAAGGCACAATTATCACTCTTTTTATTATCAATTAAGGTAATCAATTGTCAGTTTGCGCACTTTAATCCACCCACACGTGCAGCCTTTGTTAACTTTGCGTCAGTTACTTACAACATGTACAAGGCTCGTGGTAATGCGTCTTAGTTCATGAACTCTGTCTGTATCAACAAGAGTAAGATCGATCTGAAACCAACGCAATTCTGAAAGATAAGTAGCCAGTTGCGCGCGTTAATGTTCCACAATTAAGCTAGAAAATACCTTAAAAACACCCCTGTACCCTAGATGATTGCAATGATGACGATGGTAAAACTTAGAACTATGATTAACACCAGCGATAGACTGTCTATTTTAAATATCAACGCAATCAATTGTCAGTTTGCACGCTTTAATCCACACGCGCAGCCTTTGTTCACTTTGCGCCAGCTACTTACATCATGTACAAGGCTTGTAGTAATGCGTCTATAAGGACACCAAAGTACATCCAAGGACAGTTAATCACAGGTAAAGACAGCTGAGGACAGCTAATCACAGGTAAAGACAGTTGAGGACATCTAAGGACAGCTAAGGACATCTAAGGACAGCTAAGGACAGCTAAGGACAGCTAAGGACAGGTAAGGACAGGTAAGGACAGCTAAGGACAGCTAAGGACAGCTAAGGACAGCTAAGGACAGCTAAGGACAGCTAAGGACAGCTAAGGACAGCTAAGGACAGCTAAGGACAGCTAAGGACAGCTAAGGACAGCTAAGGACAGCTAAGGACAGCTAAGGACAGCTAAGGACAGCTAAGGACAGCTAAGGACAGCTAAGGACAGCTAAGGACAGCTAAGGACAGCTAAGGACAGCTAAGGACAGCTAAGGACAGCTAAGGACAGCTAAGGACAGCTAAGGACAGCTAATCACAGTTAAGGACAGCTAAGGACAGCTAAGGACAGCTAAGGACAGCTAAGGACAGCTAAGGACAGCTAAGGACAGCTAAGGACAGCTAAGGACAGCTAAGGACAGCTAAGGACAGCTAAGGACAGCTAAGGACAGCTAAGGACAGCTAAGGACAGCTAAGGACAGCTAAGGACAGCTAAGGACAGCTAAGGACAGGACAGCTAAGGACAGCTAAGGACAGCTAAGGACAGCTAAGGACAGCTAAGGACAGCTAAGGACAGCTAAGGACAGCTAAGGACAGCTAAGGACAGCTAAGGACAGCTAAGGACAGCTAAGGACAGCTAAGGACAGCTAAGGACAGCTAAGGACAGCTAAGGACAGCTAAGGACAGCTAAGGACAGCTAAGGACAGCTAAGGACAGCTAAGGACAGCTAAGGACAGCTAAGGACAGCTAAGGACAGCTAAGGACAGCTAAGGACAGCTAAGGACAGCTAAGGACAGCTAAGGACAGCTAAGGACAGCTAAGGACAGCTAAGGACAGCTAAGGACAGCTAAGGACAGCTAAGGACAGCTAAGGACAGCTAATCACAGCTAAGGACAGCTAAGGACAGCTAAGGACAGTTAAGGACAGTTAAGGACAGCTAAGGACAGCTAAGGACAGCTAATCACAGCTAATCACAGCTAAGGACAGCTAAGGACAGCTAAGGACAGCTAAGGACAGCTAAGGACAGCTAAGGACAGCTAAGGACAGCTAAGGACAGCTAAGGACAGCTAATCACAGGTAAGGACAGCTAATCACAGGTAAGGACAGCTAAGGACAGCTAAGGACAGCTAAGGACAGCTAAGGACAGCTAAGGACAGCTAAGGACAGCTAAGGACAGCTAAGGACAGCTAAGGACAGCTAAGGACAGCTAAGGACAGCTAATCACAGCTAAGGACAGCTAAGGACAGCTAAGGACAGCTAAGGACA
>JAUJYZ010000698.1:165000-252500 GCA_033675265.1 Actinostola sp. cb2023 | reverse complement strand
AATACTTGGCGAGAGCAACAGGCCTTTGGTGTCTGGCTAATACCTTGGAATTAGAGAGAGGATTTATATACAGTTGAACCTTTACTAACGGCCACCTCCCCACAACGGCCACCTCTCTATAACGACCAGGGTGTTTTGTCCCAGCCACCAGCCAGCCCACACGTTTACTCATTTTTGAAACCTCACAATGGCTACCTCTACACAACGGCCACAGAAGTTTGTCCTGAGTGACCATTGTGGAGAGGTTCGCGACTGTATATCAATGCTAACACAGTACAGCAAGGGCCTATAGAGATGTCTTGTTGATGTGTCATGGTTCAGTCTGGGTGACATCTTATAAGTGTGTTGAATGCTTTAGACTCAAGAGAGCTTATTGTATAGTAATCTCTCTTTTTTACAGGGAAAATATACATTTGCAGATGGCTTAGAGTATGATGCAGAGAGCTGGGGATATTGTGATGGATATGATAGAAGATTTTACACAGAGATTTGCCATGGACTCAAGCCAGCAGGTAAGCTCTTCAGTACTACTGCCTATTAGAGTCATTTTTGTATGAGTTGGAAGTAGTTACAGTACGGTTTGTGTGGTAACGGTACTGTGCCGTGACCATGCCATGTCCCAGCATTTTGACTGGTTGAGCAATGATTTTGCGCGCTGTGATTGGTTGAATATAATGTCTTCGATTCAGTACCGTGGCTGTAACTCTGTGCCGTAGGTTTCCCACTCATACGAAAACAACTCTATCTTCTCAAAGGAGTTGCAAAATAATTATTTAAATTTATTTCATGTCAATATAGGTCGATCACAGCTCACCAATAGGATACCCCCGCGGGCGATACCAGAGGGTTGTTATGACTGTGGTGATGGCTTTTACAACCCTTCAACAAGAGTAGTCACTGATTATGAACACAAGTTTCTTAGAAACACAGGTTAGTCACTACCAGATCGTTCTCTGCCTTGCTTCGAGGGTTTTTCTCCGGGCACTCCAGTTTTCCTCCCTCAGTAAAAACGAACTCAGTTAAGTGAGCTGAAAGTTGTATGCATAGAATATTAGAATGTAGTGGTAGTGTGTGTGAGAGTACAGTGTCTCCCAATTAGTGAACAAGCACTAAAATACATTGGACACTTTTAAATTTTTATTTAATTAACCTCAATTAATTAATCATTTCATTTAAATCCATGTCTAAAGACTGGTTATGCCGGCCTGGCCAAGTCCCTGTTTTCTAACCCCCCCTGGCAAAATCTTGGATCTGCCCCAGCAAATTAAGCGGATATTTATTCATACTCCAGTAACCAATACATTGGTCCATTGGATAAGGAATTATCCAACATTTGGTCCCAGGGGGGGGGGGGGGGGGGGGTACTCAGGGGTATCAGTGACGGGGAGGTGCGAAGACCTTTTTGGGGTTTGTAATTCGCGGCTTGGGACTTTTGGGGGGTTATCAATTTTCTGGTGGACTTTTTTTGATATAAAGATTTTGGCAAGGACTTTTCTTGGGGTTGATACAAATGATATCCTACTGTTCTCGATTTTATGAGGAGAAATTGGACTTTTACCCCCCCCCTGGGCATTTGGTCACAATATCTAATCTTTGAACATCCAGGGCTACATTGTACAATAATATTATATTGTACCTGGTTGTCTGAAAGGGTGATTTATTTATTTTATTTACTTTTTTTACCACCATTTACTTCATATACCATCCATACACTTTGATTCTTGTCTAGATGACGATGAGCATGATTGGATTATCAAGACATGCAGAAAAGGCTGGGATGAGAATGTTGGATATCAACCACATTCCAAGCGCTAGAAGTATTATTTCTACCATTCGACAATCAATCAAGGCCAAGATGTTGAACTAAGTGACTCAGAGATGCCATCACCATGCATATTCATTGGAAGGAAGTGCAAAGATGTGACACTCTTATCTGCATGATTACACTTCTTACCAACACTAGTGCCATGGTGGTGAATGCATGGTCCTGGTTCTGTGAGAATAATATGGATCATTATTTATTTAGTGGCTCTTGCAGAATCAACCCTGATCTCAAAATCTCAAAGTGTTGGAGTTACAAATTTCTAGAATAAAATGCCATGGTCATGAGCTCAATCTACTTTTAAAATGGCTGTCTCACGGTTGCAATTCAGCAAAGTCTTGATTTTAATTATTATATTTTGATTTTGAAATGAAAAATGACGAGAAGTGTAAAGAACTGAGATTTTGGTTATAAGCTTAATATTTTTATTTTTTATTTTTTGAAAAAATAATATTAAATTTTCTTCTTCTTCTTCACAATAACCCCAACTCCATTGTTACTTATTTTTTTCCCCATATGCCAATCCCTATGCTCACAAGATCCTGTACCCAATGCAATGACTTGTAATGATGTGTATAGCAATTTTCCAGAAAATAAATAAGTGTCTTGTAAAATGATTCTTCTGACTCCTGAACATCATCCTTTTACACTGGGACTTCAGTTCAAGGAAAAATAACTCCAGAGTCCATTCATTCATTCATTCTTTTATTTACTCACTCATTTTATATCAATATTTATTCAACCACAAACACTTTATATTTATGAAGGTGAAACTTTCTCCCATTGGCCCAACTATACTTGAACTATCATGCATTTTTCCCTACTTGTAAATAGATGACCCGCCACAGTCCCGTAGCCAACCCGCGGCAGTTGTGCATGGCGGCACGCAAAAGTTGCGCGACCGAGCAAGCCCGAGAACTAGTTTTCAGTCTCCCAAACGCGCTGTCATCTTCTTTGCATGTGGAATGAAAGAACCGGCAAAGTTACATAAGAATTTCAACCGTAAAATCGTGCCGATCAAAGTAATAACATGTCTTATTGCAGAGAAGAAGGTAATGTGTACGAGTTCTTCTAGCTTTCTAGTTAATTCTGTATGGTTTAAATGAATTGATCGTGTTTTACAGGTAAAGATAGGTTGATATTTGTCACTCCAGAAGAACACTCGATACCCAGTAGTGCAGTTTTACCAGAAGATGACGATGAGTACGAAGGCCTCATTAAATCCAGTGGAGAAATAAACTGGGACTGTCCATGCTTGCAGGGAATGGCTGACGGTCCTTGTGGGGAGGACTTCAAAGCAGCCTTTTCTTGCTTCCATTATAGCGAAGCAGAAGCTAAGGGTTCAGACTGTGTTCCTCAGTTCAGAGACATGCAGATTTGTTTTTCAAAATATCCAGACATTTATGGCAAAGATAACGATGAAAACCAGGAAAAAGAGGAAAGTAAAGCAGATATTGAAAATAAAGACGTTTTGGACTCGGTAGACAAAGATTTCAGCTCGCAAGAAATCGAAGTATCAACATTGATTGAAAATGGGAGCAATTCTGACCCCAACACGAGTGGAGATGCGAATAATTTACAAGAAATGGAAAAAAGCTAATCTTTACAATAACTAATTTGGTCATCATACTTACCACATTGTATGCATGCATGCATTCTTTACAAGTCACATTTCCTCGATTAAGCGCCCACCCTCGATTAAGCGTACCCCTTGAGCACAAAATTTGAAATAAATCACCCCACTTGATTAAGCGTCCCCCTCCCCTTCCCTCCCCCAAGAAATGTAGTACAGTAAGAGATAACAGAATATGGCATATACTGTCTTACGTTTTATTACGAAGTTACGGCATATTCATATATGTAACACCATATTAAAGTTATATTTCTGATTTCAAATATTAAAAAAATCATGTTTTTATATCAAGTGTCCCCCCCCTCGATTAAGAGCGGCGGTCCACTTGTTTAAGCATACCCCCTTGGTCACAAAATTTGAAATAAATGAGCGCCCAGGGCACTTAATCGAGGAAATACGGTATATGTGATCACAAATCTATTTAGTAATGTATGTATTTTGTAACATACAAGAAAATATTCTTACTAAGTCTGTGACTGGATTTTTTAAATTGTTGTATGCTAATAATGTTTGAAATATTTATCCAACCAGGATACTTTATAAAGGTGCATTTTATTGGGGTCTGACAGTGTGTATCAATCTAATAGAATTATATTCACTAGCGACATAAGCATCAGCCCATTAAGCTTAGCTACATTATGCTCAAAAAATTGAGCATGATGCTTTTTTGTGTCACCCCAAAAAAGGACTATTATGCTCAAAATTATGCCTGGAAATAAACCCCACATACAATGAAGTGGTTGTTTTTCCGGTACCAGACAGTGGTGGCACTGCCTGGCATGCCCATGGATTGTATGTGTGTCGATTGTCAATTTCAGGTGCTACGTCCTTCAAAGAAATGTAATATATTCATACCGTAAATCTTCTATTAAGCGCACCCCCCTAAGACCTCCGAAATGTAATAAGCACCTCGGGCACATAATAGAAGTTTTACATGCCTAAAAAAATTAAAATTAAACTATTATGCCGGAAAATGGACTTTTATGCCGACGTAATTGACGATTCCCAAACCATAGTATGCTCGAAATTATGCCGGCATAATGTAGATAAGAAGAACTGTAAATTCAAGGTGCACAGCATTTATTCATCTCCATATACATGTACATGTATATCCATTTATTTTGGAACCAAGAACTATATACATAATGTACTGTTATATTTGTTGAGGATCAACTTTAAGCATATATTATTATTATATACTAGAAATTCTGATCCTTTTGACTAAAATACACATATATCAAAGACCTACTTAAAATTATGGGATAACTTCCATGATATTTTTTTCATAAAGCCTCGCTGGAAGACAACTAGAAAAAAATATCAGCGTAGCCATCCCATAATTTTAAGTAGGTTTTTGATATATATGTATTTTAGTCAAAATGGATCAGAATTTCTGCATATTGCTGTATCACACTGACATTGAATTAAATAAACAACATATTATTGATGAAAATCAAAACTTTTTCAGTCATTACAAATTCAGCTCACTGTTATACAGTTCATGTTCAGAAACCAAGAACAATGGTGCCAAGAGGGGGATTGGGGAGAGACAGTGAAGATGACTCAGCACAATTACTCATTCACTGAACAGAAATAAGATGGTCTGGTATTGCTATACTTTGAAGACTTATTTTCTTCACCATGATATTATTAAACACTGGTATAAAAGGATGCTGCCCAGGGGTACAACGACACATTAATTTTGTTAATCATTGTCAGTAGCATATTCATGTACTGTACAGGTAGTGATAAAAAATATTGATTAGCGAGCATTATTGTCTTACCCTGGGTTGGCTCCTTTTATACCAGAATTTCATGTTTGGTGAAGTCAATACTATAGGTTTCCTACTATTCTCTACTTTCTCATAGCACATAATGCTTTGCACCTTGGGGGGTAATACAAAAGAAAATCGGAGCTTTCTGTCAACCATGTAATTATGCAACACCATTTTATTTGTATTACCCCCCAAGGTGCAAAAAGCATTATGTGCTATGAGAAAGTAGAGAATAATGAAAATGACTCAAATGGAAAGTATTTATTAGAGTATCTATTTGAAATCCTATCAAATCAATCAAAAATGGCCAATGCACTTCACTATTATGTAGCTATAAGATAAGGGTTGCACTCCCATGAACATGTTGCCAATCAATTTTTTTTATATAAAATATCTTTATTTGATGAAATTTGGAAGTTAAAAAAATTGATCTTGAATTTGCTTAAAAATAATTATTGTTAAAATCCCATTGATAAGTCCAGCTTTCTCTTCTTGGTTTTCTTCACTGGGGAAAGTTTACTTGTTGCTGGTTGAGATGTCTCCATGGAAACACTGCTCATCATTGGCTGGGGTGTTGCCATGGAAACACTGCTTGTCATTGGCTGGGGTGTCGCCATGGAAACACTGCTTGTCATTGGCTGGGGTGTCACCATGGAAACACTGCTTGTCATTGGCTGGGGTGTTGCCATGGAAACACTGCTTGTCATTGGCTGGGGTGTTGCCATGGAAACACTGCTTGTCAATGGAGAAGTTACATTTTCTTCAGAAGTGTCATTTGGAATGGAAACATTGCCTTGAATATTACATTTTACTTCAAGCATTTCTTCACTGTCAGGTTGAGATTTGACTACAATCTTTGGTTGCCCTTCCTGGTTATCTGGAGTTTTGCTGTTATTATTTGCATCATCTGTTGTATTAATGAGTTCCAATGGGCGTGGTTCAGTGGAGTACCAATTCTGAAGGAAGCCTTGGCTTACACAATTTTTAAATTCATTTGCATTTGGAAAAATATTCAAATTGACAGATTGTTCCCCAAGTGTACAAGGTCTAGACGTAGCAACATCATTTTGCTTCTTTGCCTTTTGTAACTGTATTCCAGTGACGACATCAATGCCACATCGTGGACATTCACAACTACCTGCATCATGTCTAGTCTTGGCACTTTCAAAAACTCCTCCACTATCATCTGTGCACAGAGCACAGGATGGATGAGGTTCCTCTAGAGATATCATAGATTCAAACTGACTGTGGCAGTCAGTTTCTAGAATATTTGACTTCAGTGGCCAATTTTGTATTTCATCATTGTCTTGCTCCATTGCAATAAGGTCTCTAATCCACTCTCTACAGAATGCAACATTTTGACATGAGAGATTTTGCATACCAGCTGCTTCATCTCTCATCTGGTTTCCTTGGTAACCTTGGTGTTCTTGGTTTCTAGTTCTTGGAATGAAAGGCTGGTAAAATATATCGCCTGGTGCAGACATTTGCAGAACTGAAAACCCACTTTTGGCTTGTGAAGTGGCTGGGATGCAGGAGATGCCAATTAGTGGGGTGGTCAGACGATCTTCAAGGGCTGACGAGAGGGGAAGAGTTGAAATAGGAAGAAGTGAAGGCCACTCATCATAGGAAGATACCTGAACATTAATAATTAATTAACATTAATAATTAGTTTAGTAAAATTGAAGGGGTCTGTGCAAGAAAAGGGTAAGTGACTTGTGATCAGAATTCAAATTTTCCTTTGGAATTCAAAGTTTCTATAGGAGAGTTTAGTGTTTGGTCAGTGACCACTTATGTTGTCATTGCCCAGCTTCGATCTTTACTAAATATCGCTACCAGAGAATTACATGTACAATGTATAGTGTGTACAGTAACTGCTTGCACAGTCTAGTTACACTAGCTTGTTACCAGTGTTAAAAAGTACAGCAAAGCCCTAGTTACAATATGCAAGTTATAGGCAATTAATTAAGTAATAAATGGTTACAAAGAATCAACTTAGGAACTTAGAACTGGCACTTAGAAGTCTTTGCAGACACTTCCTAAGCTATTCTTGATGGAGGAAGGAAAGTAAATGCATATTTCCCTTTCATTTCCTTGCCTCCAAAATTAATTCCCATTCCCACTACAACATACCTTCCATGGCAACCTTGTTGACACTGGTGGAGTGACAACACTGTTACCCATCATTGCCAAGGTGCGTGATACTTTACGTTCACCACTACAGTACTGATAACAATGGGTCTCACGATGATATGATCCTGTTACCATAACAACTGTATCATTAGAATCTGGAACCACATTTGGTACAATTTCAATAAACTGAACGGGATCTTGAAGGTGGTGGTGCCATTTTAAAACTGGATGGTGAACAAAACGATCATCCATGATCATCAGTGATTGGTCTGTTGCCATGAGGTAATGATGAGTATTGTCAGGGTGGCGTTGTACTGCTGATATGCGTTCATGAAGTTCAACTTGCTTTGATGTTATGGAGAAGAACCCTTTGGATGACAAACTATTAACCTGGTGATGTAAGACAAATAGTAATGAATGCGTTATCATAAAATTATGTAACACCCTATTGAATCATATCCTCCCTCCCCATGACCCCTCCCCTGGAGTTTGTGACTCGATCATCACCAACCCACCAACCATGGAGTATGATTTTACAGATCAATACACATACGAGTCATTTTCATCTGAGTGGGAAACCTATGGCATGGAGTTTTAATACCATCATGGTATGGCATCAAAGACATTCTATTCAAACAATCACAGTGTGCAAAATCATTGCTCAACCATTCAGAATGCTTGGATACCGTCACCGCATGGCACGAACCATAACTTCTTCACACTGATATGAAAACAACTCTATTCTCCTCTGCACAGCTATCTCTGGGCTTTCAGTCTATTGACTGGGAGAGACTAGAACATTTTGGCCAGGGGCCCAAGTCCCTCTTGGTCAAATAAAGTATAGGGATCCCAAATAGATTTACACACAGAGGAGGCTACAGATACACAATTGTGGATGAGCTTCAACATCAACACATACTCTGAGATCAAAGATGTCTGCCTCCACTGGATTAACTATTACAATACACCTCGGATGGTCTGCATATACACATTGGTACCAGGGCCACTTTTTCTCTGGGGCTAAAGATGGGACTTTTGCAATGTCACTTTTCTTGCCACATTTCCATGTATGGATGTGCCCAGTTTTCGTGATAGCAACAGCGTCTCCATGAATAAATGGACTCAGAGCCACATTAACAAGTTCATCTTCACATTCAAAAGTGTCTATAGTATGAAGGGTGGTCTGAAAATTGAAAATGTTTAGGGGAAAGAGTAAGTTGAGTTAATTATGTAACTGGGTGTTGTTACCCAGGCTGGTTTCCTAAGGGTCGTATCTTGGCCTGACTCAATTTTGCAGCCTTGCCACATGTTTTCCCCTTGAAAAAATCCTCTGGAACCCAGGGTATGGAGTTTTGGCTTGTGGTTTCAGGGCTAAAAATAACGGCTGGTCATCGGACAATGTCCGGCCAAAATTGTCACTTATCTGGGCCAAACATTTCACTGGCCAGTGATTTTGACCAGTCAATAAATACGCTTGACTGTTCATGTTAACGATTTGTCCGGCCACTGGCCAGCCGTCATTTCAAGCCCTGTGTTTGAACCACTGCCAATCTTATGGCAGGGAATTCCAATACTCCTTTGTGAGAAATCTAAGCAGCTTGAAAAAGGTATCTTTCAGTTATTGCATGCAGAGAAAGCTACGTGTACCACAGGCAATCCAACCATTTCTCTTGAGGCTATAAGATGTTTTGCACATGTAGTTTTGATGGGCTACCTGTGGTAGAGTGATAGTGGGTAGGATGATATATTGGGCTCCCTGTGGATGAGCTCCACTCTACCACAGGAATCCCATGAAAAGGATGTATGTACCTGTACACACATATAAATAGTTGGGCTACCTGTGCATCTATCATGCCACATCACAAAGCAAATCAATATGCATGCAGCCTCAAAAAGTTCTTAAAATGCACCTCTGAAATATCCTCTGATGTTTTGAAAAAAGAGCAACTGTGACGTGACCGGGTTGCTATAGTGATGCCACCGTGTTCGTGATATGCAGCATCGATCTGTCTGATAGCACCATTCACAGTAACATCGATTCCTGCGTCAACTAAAATTGGTTTTGAAAATGATGTCCATTGTTCCTCAGAATTATCTATATTTACACTTTCAGATTTCACGAATTGCATATTCAGCGATTCCAAGGTCGATCCACTTGGATAGAACAGCGCGCCATTGATGTCTCCCGAATTAGGCAGCTTGCAATAAGATAATACATTTCCTTGGAGAAGGTCAAAGTACAACATTTCATCTTTCAGTTCCTCAACGCTCTCATTCGTGAGATCAAAAAGCAATTCTGGGGGAATATCTTGGATTGCTTCACGAAGTCCCTTTGGTATATGTATTTCTGTGGTTTTATTAAACTTCACGTCAGCATATTTTTTGAGTGGGATTGTTACAAACCATTTACAGAACCGTTCGATGCCATTCTTAGGATCCAGAAGAGCTCTCTGACCGTCCGTGGTTAGTTGGTGTATTCTTTGTACTCTAGGAAGGCATCCCAAATTCCATGGCTCACTGCCAGCTTCCTGGTTGATTATGTTTTTACCAGCAGCCAAACCAATATCTGGAAAGTCTCTATAAAAATCACTTATCTGTTTGATTATCGTTGGTTTAAAGTCTGTCCTACATTTGCTTGCTCTGACTTGTATATCAGGTAAGATTCTGCTGGGGAATACAGACTTAGCTGGTGGGAGGAAAGGAATAGAAGCATGTACTCCAATGAAGTTCTGATCATGGCCATGATGACAATGTTTTGACCTTGTTGTAACAGTACTGTCCTCGCTGATGTCTAAATCATAGGATGAGATACTCCCATAGTCGATAAAACTCTGATCTTGAGTGCCATCTGGGTAAAATGGATGGTTAAAACAAGGAAAGCGACTTTCATCCATTTTGATGTCATGTTTCCGCCATTTTGAAATACATATTCAGCACGACACAGGAAGCCCAAGCAAAATTCATTTCTTTTCTCAAGTCAAGAAAGAGCTGGAATTCATCAAACTAGCTATAAAATACTTAAACGGCTTTAGAGAATGTTAAAACTACACACCTGCAAAGATTTATACATTTTAATTTGATTTTTTTGTAGTCGGTTCACGAGTACCGAGATTGGGCTTCCTGTTTCGCGCATGACAAGTGCGCCTTCGCTTTTCTGTTCAGACGCTTTCTACTCTTTTCATGTGAAGTTTTCTTCGTTGAACTTCGTTGAACTAAAGCTACAATCATGACGGTAAGTAACTATATCTTAAGTTGTTTATGCCCTTACTTTGTTCATTGGATGTCAACAAAGTCGAGAATCTTCATTTCCAGTAGCTATTTTACCGGTGGCTTGTCGTTCATTGCACGTGTTTTAGTGTTTGGCAAGTTCGTTCTGTATGTTTGTTTAAAAGTGCTTTTCTTGTCGTGTTTTCTATGCTTTTATTCTCGTTTGGATTGTTACAAATACTGAGGAATAAAACGTGTTGTTTCTTGAAAGTTACACTGCAGTCTTTGCAGGGATTAGATTGGAATAGAAAGTTGTTCTTTGACACTTACAGAAATTCCACTCTTGAGTAATTTTATACACCAAGTGAACACGTCACTTTCTAATTCTATCTTCAGTTTTGCAAACTTACGTATTATATATCTAGTTTTACAGAGAATGACAGTTTCAGTACATATTACTCTGCATATCAGTCAAGTCAAATGACTATCAGAAGTTTCCTGTAGTCATTTAGTTCTCCTTAAAAAAGGTTCTTGGAGAAGCAGAATTAATACATAGTATTAATAAATATCTCCAATAGCCTCCTTTAAGCCTGGTTGTCATTAAATCATAACAGTGTCGGCGACAGTCTGTGATGGTCGGAAAAGTTGAGCTGATTTGAACTTTTCCGACTGTTATGGCTCTGTTGAAGGCTTTCTTGATTCAGACTGTTACGATTTTATGGAACTGGTAGTAGATCGGGAGTGTTGCAGGTTGCAGGAGACCATGTCACACATACAATTTCCGTTGCAACTTGTGTCACGCACAAACAAATTTCAAGTTGCACACATAATCGTGAAACCTTCATTTCCACTCTTTTCTGGGAAAATATCGTAAACTCTCTTCCTCGTCTGCTATGCTTACCAAAAATAATTGTGTTTTGGTCTGTTCTGGTTTTGGTTCTGCCGTATGCACATATGACTGGCCCCGGTTGCACAAAAGGTGAATAGCGCTATCCAAAAGATAAGTCTTATCTGATGGATAAAAATGATGCAGTTATCCAATTAATTTTATCCATTGGATAGGACTTATCTGGTGGATAGCGCTATTCACCTTTCGTGCAACCGGGGCCTGGTGTTTAGACAGATACATGTAGATGAACATGGGTTCCAGACAGGATGAGCAACTCATGTTTTCCTTCTTTTGATATATTCTATGTGTTATTTCTTTTTCTCTAGTCTATGCCTCTCAATCCCAAGCCATTTCTGAACAGTCTTACAGGAAAGCCAGTAATGGTTAGACTAAAGTGGGGCATGGAATACAAAGGCTATCTGGTTTCAGTAGATGGTTATATGAACTTACAAGTAAGTACAGTTTACATGGATAAATAAATATATATATAAAAATCTAACCAGACACTGTATATGTTCTGTAAGATTCTGAAACTAACTGGGGGATTGTTTGATTATGTGACCAGATTTCCTCCCTGTCACTACTAAATCATCCCCAGCCTGATCTACAACAGGCTTGAACTACTAGAATAATTATTCTTATGAATGTTTTCATTGCAGTTAGCTAATACTGAAGAATTTTTAGATGGTGCATTAGCAGGGAATCTAGGAGAAGTACTCATCAGGTCAGTGAATATGTACATGGGAACTGATTCTTTTGAACTTTATAAAAGTGCATTAGGAATGTCACTAGGGTTTATGAGTTGCGGGCTCTAGCTAAGGTGTGGTGGCATTCAGAATAGCTGAGCCAGTTTCTGGCTTATATTGGGAACCCTGTATATGGTACATTGTACATGTATAAAGTTGAAATGTAATAGAATCATTCATTTTGTTTTATAGATGTAACAATGTGCTGTATGTAAGAGGAATAGAGGAAGAAGAGGAAGACGGAGAGATGAGAGAATGATAACAACAACAACACTCTGACACTTATTTATCATTGCTTTAACTGGTATTTTAGTCAATTCTTCATCAGGATATCACAAGACAGTGTTTGCTGCTTGCATTATTGAAGATAGTAATTTTTTATAGATTTCACGACCAGTTTGTGGTACAAATTTCTATATACATTCACTTGTAAAGCAGGCTATAATACAAGGAGTATAGAATGGCCTTAAAAAGTACAGTGTTGAACCTCACTGTCTCAAAAACTACTCAAACTACATGTACAATAAACAATATACATGTACTGTACTCTCTTTCTATTTTCCTGTAAAATCTGTAAAGTTAGCGGGGTTTATGTATTGTGACAAAATAATTATATTAGAATGGCTGACATAAATCTTGGCATCTCGAAAAAGATTCTTAGGCTCCTAAAAAATTAATGTCTCAGAATTTTGAATTTCAAATATCAGGTTTAAGGGTTTTGGTATGCATTTTTGTAAGTCTTGGATTTTGTCACTCTGTTGCTTGGTATCAATCAGCTGTTAAGTCCTGGACTCTCATTATTTAACTTCGAAAGTGACAAAACTGCCCCCCATGTGCTATGAAGCAGAGAGTATTCTATTGAAAAGGTGCAATTCAGCTGATGAAAATTCCTCACGAGACCGGAAATGGCGTCTATTGGTATCAAGCAATACCTCTAGTATATCACGTCATATTGTAAACAATGATTAGGCTATTAGAACTTAGTGTGCCATGCTACAATGTATCTTAAGTATTTCTTTTGTTATAAAATGTATGATAATGTAATGTCAGACTTTTATCTGTTCTCTGGAAGGGGTTGTATTTACTTCAATGAGAACGGTACTAATGAGCATGGTGATGATGATGATGATCATCATTGGTGATGATGATGATGATCATTGGTGATGATGATGATGATCATTGGTGATGATGATGATGATCATTACCAATGATCATCATTGGTGGTGATGATGATGATGTTGATGATGATGATAATGATCATGATCATGATGGCAGTGTTGATAGTGATGATGATGATGATAGTTTAGTTTACACAATAAATGATGTTGATGATAGCACTTGGTGATGATGACATGTTGATAAATATGGTGACAGCTTATTGTTTACACTGTAATGTTCATACAATTTAATTTTGGGCCACTGGCCCCCTGCTGGGACTAGCCTCGACTAAATGGCAGTATGTTTGGTTAAAGATAAAATATTGATGATGATAGCAGTGGTGGTGATGACATAATGTCATTATGTTGATAAATACTTTATTGTTATTGTTAGAAATGATGATGATGATAGTGGTGGTGATGAAGACATGTTGATGATAGCGGTGGTGATGATGATTATGTTGGTGATAGTTTATTGTTTGCACACTGAATATGTGGGAAAGGCTTTACATACTTTATTGGTCCATTCCCGCAGGGTTTTTCAATGTCCATTACAATAACAATGAAATACATCTCCAATAGCATTAGTCAATGTACACTATAAATGAACTCTGGGTGAAACAGAGTAACGACATAAAGACTGCTGCCAAGTAACACCTTTATTTCACAAGTACTATATACATGTACAAATGAGTTGTACAAAGAGAATTCCAAGACTACAGACGAGCGAGCTAACTATTTCATTTTGCGATATATCGGTCTGACGTCAGACTTAAATTATTTCAAGTAAAAAAATACTTCAGTTCTTCCTCTTCTTTGTCTTGTTTCTTGTCAGCATCTTGTTGCTTCTTTCTTGTTTGTGGTGGTTCAGAACGGAACATTAGTGGTTTACCAGTCTGAAAACAGAGAACCAAAGACTTGATACATTTCTATTTCATGGCAATCTACTATTAACTCGGACTCCAAGTCTTTATCTCTTTTGAAGTCCTGTATGTAATATATTGCAGGACTGTCCAAAGGTTCCTGCAATATTGCCAGCTACTTTCACATTCACATTTCCACTTGTAATATTATATTTATTATTATGTAATGATAATCCTTTTCTTTAGTACCTTTTTCTTGGGTTCTGCTTGCGCTCTTTCAAGAGCTCTTCTAACTCGGTCTTCTTGGTGCAGCCTCTGCTGTTCCATCTTCTCCTCCCGCACTCTCAATCGACGTTCCTTTTCCTTTGCCTGGAAGAAGTAATGTACACATTGTATTCACAAACAATTCACGTTTAATTAAAAAAAAAACAGTTTTATCAGGTGTCCATTACTAGGAGTGTCCATATGCTGGCACTATAAATAATTTTCCAGTCAACATGTTCACAAAGTGTTCATAAATCAGCAATATCTGAAAGCTTGTTGTCTTTTACCTTCTCTGCCATTTCTACCCTGTCGGGGGGCATAATTTCTATTTGTTCAAACAGTTCTTCAAGCCTGTTTTCAATGTTAGTGAGCATCTGAAGAGTGCTGCAAGAAAGATGGGAAAACACATCCAGAAATTACAATGATGTATCACAAATGATTGCCATCATACTATAAGCATCACAAATGATTGTCATCATCATCATCATACTATAAGCATCACAAATGATTGTCATCATCATCATCATACTATAAGCATCACAAATGATTGTCATCATCATCATACTGTAAGCATCACAAATGATTGTCATCATCATCATACCATAGCATCACAAATGATTGTCATCATCATACTATAAGCATCACAAATGATTGTCATCATCATCATCATACTATAAGCATCACAAATGATTGTCATCATCATCATATATAGCATCACAAATGATTGTCATCATCATCATACCATAGCATCACAAATGATTGTCATCATCATCATACCATAGCATCACAAATGATTGTCATCATCATCATCATACTATAAGCATCACAAATGATTGTCATCATCATCATACCATAGCATCACAAATGATTGTCATCATCATCATACCATAGCATCACAAATGATTGTCATCATCATCATACCATAGCATCACAAATGATTGTCATCATCATCATACCATAGCATCACAAATGATTGTCATCATCATCATACCATAGCATCACAAATGATTGTCATCATCCATCATACCATAGCATCACAAATGATTGTCATCATCATCATCATACTATAGCATCACAAATGATTGTCATCATCATCATACCATAGCATCACAAATGATTGTCATCATCATCATACCATAGCATCACAAATGATTGTCATCATCATCATACTATAAGCATCACAAATGATTCACAATCACTTCTTCATGATTCAGTGATTGATATAAATGGTGCTGTACCTTATATTAGCTTCATTGTCACCAATGCAGTTTCTATATACTTCTTCTACTTTGTTGTTGAGTGCTGCAAGCATTTTCTCCTATAGAAGAAAATGAATGGTCTTGAGAGTGGATTTTCAAAAAGTTACATAAAAATACAACATTAATGTGTTTTGCAATCAATATTTATACAAGGGCATAGATCTAATTTTCCAAATGAATGTATAACAAGATAAACATTTATAACAACAATGATCTACCTGATCTTCTGCTTTAAATTCTCCATATGAAAACATCCTGGAAAGAAGAAAATCGAAAATCACTTAAAACAGAGCAAGATAAATGTAGCAACATTTACTAAGTTCCATGCTGAAATATTGCACTGAGTGAACATTTAACACCCAAGAGGTCCACAGGGTTATCGGCGTAAGCTGTTACGTGTCACCCTCTTTAAATAAAGTCATTACTTACTTACTTACTAAGTAGTGTACGTTTACCAAGTAATAATAATAATAATAATAACTTCATTTAAACTGAGTCAACCTACTTTGATTTCATCTCCAGCTCTGCAGCTCTTTCTTCTTCTTTTTTGATAGCATCTTTGAGGAAATCTATCTGACCTTTAAGTATTTCTGTCTCGTGATTCCTGTGGAGAAAATAATGCTTATACTTACACAATATACACTGTACACATTAGATAAACAATGGTGCATTGTGTTGTTGATGCCCTTCAGCAACAGCCATCTTCACAGTCAACTTATTCTTGTTTACTCAACCATCATCATTAATCACCATCATCTTTAAACTCAATATACAATGTAATCATCATCATTATCACAGCTGTTTCTTCCTTCATGCCATCACCAATATCTCAATAATAATAATCATTATCACATGTACCATCTGTATCACCACCATCATCGTCATCACCATCATCACCATCACCATGAAATTGATGACATCATGCATCATTCTGTAACATACAGTAACTTTACAGTATATGCACCTACATTTTGTCTTGAGTCTGTTTGATAGTTTGTTTCAACTCTTCCAAAGCCTCTTCTGTTTCTTGACTGTTTTGAATTAACGACAAGTTTTGCTCCTCCAGTTCAGAAAAAATATCCAGCAGTTGTTGAGGATCAATGAAGAATAATTCTGGCTCCTTTGAAAAATAAAATTCAAAGTTTAAATTATACCGACCCAGTCAGCTGATTTCAAGATTAATCTTGAGGTTCGTTAGCCATTGTGCTGATGCATGGGGAGAGGAGTCTGTTGTCGCTAATGAATACATAGCATGTACAGGAGTAAAAGTCACCAATGGCCAGTAGTTCATATTGCAGCTTCAAACTAAAACTCCCAGTCCCCCCCGAGGGAGTCCCCCCCCCCCCATACCTGAAAATTGATTGTTTATCCTAGAATCTACTTTTACTACAGGTTATCATTTGGACCCTCCCCCCTCCCCCCCTCAAAAATTCTCTCCATGTGACAGCTATGACAGACCAGTTTGTCTCTGGACTTTAATAATAAACATACGTAGGCAGGGTGAGGTCACAGGGTGCCTGTGACCCCCTTCCTCTGGGTCTACTCTTTAATTTATATGTTTGAGGAGGGGAGGGGGGGATTTGGTGGTGAACGGTAATGGACTGTGACCCCCCCATGGAAAATCCTGGTTGGTGCCAAATTGCAGATGTTTTATGTGAATCATGAAATGGTAGCTAAAGGTCTGCATCTGTGTCAGGGAAATAAGGATGAAAATGTTCTTCTTTTCTTTACAATGAAGATATTATAGTTACCTCATCACTATCTTCCTCATCCGTATCATATGTACATGTAGATGATGTTAGACTTTCTTCTGTATCTGCCCTTTGTCTGACAATGAAATCAATAATAATAATAATATTACAAACATTTTCAAAGCAGCTGGATCCCATATGAATGTAATACTAGGGGTATCGAATGGTCAAGGCGAGACTCCGAGACAAGGCATGATTTTGCAAGCCCGAGACGCTTTTTCACCGATATCCTGTTTTCAAAATTCAAGACAGAGACTGCTTTTTGTAAAAAAAACGAGACTTTGAGACCCGTGAAATTTGACTGAAATTTCACGAGACTGACTTTTTGCTGGGACCATTTGACACCCCTAATAATGATTTCAGATGATCTTAGTACATGTATCTCACCTTCTGACACCATGTGGTGGACTTGCACCTGCACCTCTCTAAGAAATCAAAGTACATGTATTAACATGACTGATTGATTGATATTGACTGACTGACTGATTTATTGATTGACTGATTGATGGACTGATTGATTGACTGATTGATTGCAGTTAAATGTCTAGTAGAGACTGCGTCAGTGTATATCAATACAATGTGTTAAAGGGACTAGCAGTTAAACTAGTAGAGACTGTTGTTGTATAACAATCAAACAAGTGAAAAGAATGAAACTTTAATACTGTGTAAAAAAGCACTAAATTTATTGATGTTTCAGACGTTTAATAGCCCTTCATCGGAGTAAGAGAGGAAGGAACCACTTGCATATTACCTGAGAAATGCTTAATCTGCTTTCCCTTCTGCTTGCTCTGCTTGATGTTCTGTCTGAAAGTACTGCTGAAGCTGCAAAGAAAATATCATCCACTTAAAAACACTACTACTGTAGATGTGCATCTTAATTAATGGAGGTCCATGCACAAAATAATAGACATGTATTAATTAGTGATAATAATAATAATAAATGGCTTTAGGAGCGCCACACTGGGTCTCAGCGCTCTTACAATAATTTAAAAATAAACCTTAAAAAGTCTTATCATTTAGTGATAATATTTTTTTTAAAGAAATGTTTTAAGTGATGATTGGTTATGGAAAATTTAGAATTTGATCACAGATCACTTGTAAACATTGTTTTTGCACAGATCTCTTATCATCACAGACACGCATTAGAAATATCATTCCTGCACCAACTACACGGTGTAACATTGCGCGCAATATTGCTGGCTTTATTGTTGCAGCATGTGTCCACCCCTGCAATTATTGTTGTGAACCAACTTATTGAAGTACAATGTTATCCTACTACTGCAATACTGCTGGCAATATGATTGCAGCTTATACGTCCACCTCTGCAATAAATTGTTGTGAGCAAGCTTATTGAAGTACAATGTTATCCTACTACTGCAATACTGCTGGCAATATGATTGCAGCTTATACGTCCACCTCTGCAATTTGACCGAAATAATTGAATTGGAGCAAGCTTATTGAAGTACAATGTTATCCTACTACTGCAATACTGCTGGCAATATGATTGCAGCTTATACGTCCACCTCTGCAATAAATTGTTGTGACCAAGCTTATTGAAGTACAATGTTATCCTACTACTGCAATACTGCTGGCAATATGATTGCAGCTTACTTCCACCTCTGCAATAAATTGTTGTGACCAAGCTTATTGAAGTACAATGTTATCCTACTACTGCAATACTGCTGGCAATATGATTGCAGCTTACGTCCACCTCTGCAATAAATTGTTGTGACCAAGCTTATTGAAGTACATTTTGACCCTACATGTACTTCTGCAACATTGCATGCAACAAATTGTAGAGGTAGACACACTGAAATCATGCAAGTTGCCAGCAATATTGCATGCAATGTTGCACCGTTTGTCTGCACCTCAAGTTTTTCTAGTTTTTCCACTTACAGTGTATGAGCATTGGCTTACCTTTCTTCTTGATAGCTAGCTGGGATCTAGTTCTCTGCTTTGCTTTCTGAAGAAAGTCCAATAAAATATTTAGTCACCAAATGGATAATTATGAGATATGAAATATGATGTATAATAATTATTATGAACCACTTATAGAAACAATATTGAATTGAAGTGTAAAAAGTTTAGTAAAGTTTGTTAATAATACCCTTTTTTCATCCTTGACTTTGTTCTTTTCATCTTTCCATTCCTACATAATATACAATAGATTATTATTAATTAATAATAACTATTAATAACTAATGATACTTAATAATTAATTAATGATACTTAATAATTAATTAATGATACTTAATAATTAATTAATGATACTTAAGTAACGCTCCGCATAAGAACGATAGTGAAAACAATAGACCAAATGCACGGGAGCCGTTAAATCAGGAAAGCGATAATTAAAAAATCCAATTATATATGGCGTGGTGATTGGCTTACGAAGGCAAAAGCGCCAAATTTGAATTTCATTCTGAAATATATTGAAGGACAAGACGATATACCTACTTTTTCCTTTGTCTTTACGATCATTTACTGGTTATTTAGTGATACACAGACTTTAAAGAAAATTGACCGTGGGGAAGTAGCCAAACTCGCAATTTCCTTTACAAACAGGAGGTCTGCGATGTGTTCAAAAAACACTGATTGATGATTCTTTGATTCTATTGGTTCGGCTTGGGATCGCAAAACACCTCAATCGGATAATATGCTCTGACGTGATTTGTATGCGGTAAAGTTACAATTTCAAATGAGAACACAACTGGGTTTATTTCTGTGTATACAATTTGTTGTATCCCCTGGTTCAAACATGTATATTATAAAGCATGAATACAGAAAACAGGCAAAAACCTCACTGAAAAATGACACTCATTATGACGTACTGTGTCTCCCGGCAATGTATATCAAGTCACAAGTTTGCGGCAATAATGCTTCGTAGCATCGACTATTGAGAATGAGAATTCATAAATAAGTTGGCACTTCACTTCATTTCCACAGCTCTCCGATCGCGACAAAGGAGACCAATCTTCTTGAAGGATATTCTAGTTTGGTGACCTTTGGTACACTGATCGACACGTCATGCTCGTTGACGTACACGTAGCAACAAATGTCCCATCTTTCGTTCAAGCATTACTTTGAAAAATTCCACGTACTTATAACTGATTTTAAACTATTACAGAAAAGATTTGTTTCGTTAAACAGCTTTAAAAAGTAATATTTGAGCGATATTTTGGATGATCAAGGGCATCTCAGCACGACGCCATCCTTTGTTGCCATGTGGCTTGAGGTGTGGAATTCGATATCTTTTCGACTGAAGCGAATGCCCACGAATGCGCACGAATGCCCACGGTCAATTTTCGTAATATTCCGTGAAATGGTCGATACTTAATAATTATTTCCATATTTGGAAGTTTTCGGAGAGTATATCGCAATAACGCGGGAAATATGCCAGATTTCTTTTTTCAGCCAATCAGAACTTAGAATTTTTATTGGTTAATCCCATTACGGTTTTGTTTGCACTGCGGTTCAGCACTATCGTTCTTACGCGGAGCGTTACTTAATAATTAATTAATGATACTTAATAATTAATTAATGATACTTAATAATTAATTAATGATACTTAATAATTAATTAATGATACTTAATAATTAATTAATGATACTTAATAATTAATTAATTACTTAATAATAATTAATGATGATACTTAATAATTAATTAATGATACTTAATAATTAATTAATGATACTTAATAATTAATTAATGATACTTAATAATTAATTAATGATACTTAATAATTAATTAATGATACTTAATAATTAATTAATGATACTTAATAATTAATTAATGATACTTAATAATTAATTAATGATACTTAATAATTAATTAATGATACTTAATAATTAATTAATGATAATATAATTATAATGTAGCCTGGAACTGCAATATACTTCAATCTACATGGTTGTATAAAACAAGAGAGGAATACATTTTTATGAGGATCTGTTTCACTACCTTCGGTGTTAATGAATCAAGAAATTGCTGGTACAAAACATATTCCTTCATTGTGTCTTCATTCTTGGATATTTCGCTGCACGTACAAAAAGATAGAAATTAGATTAGACTTGACACTGGTAGCCTCCTAAAGCAGACGCATGTCCAGGCTTCCGTTTTACTACAAGGCTAGACACTGGTAGACTGGTCCTCCACTTTCTACCACGGACCGTCTGAAAATCAAATACTTAATGGAAGCCCAATGGGGGTACTCAGGGGTATCAGTGATGGGGAGGTGCGAAGACCTTTTTGGGGTTAAAATTCGCGGCTTGGGACTTTTTTAATTATCAATTTTCTGGTGGACTTTTTTTTATATCAAGATTTTGGCAAGGACTTTTTGATACTTAATGATAAAAATAATATCCTACCGTTCTCGATTTTATGATACTTAATAATTGGACATATTCACCTTTCCCCGCTTAACGTCACTGGACGTTTTAGGTCAGACCCCCTCTCCCCCCCTCCCTCCTTAACGTCCACTTGGAATTTCCTGTTTTTCGTATTGAAAATGCGTGGGAATGGTTTTGCATTCAAACATGACTCACAAACGGTAGCAAACAACAGTCCATGGTTTTTTATGCCTCTGGAAAATCCTCAAAACTGCGCCCCTTCGGTGTTAATTCACTTCATTTTCTGGTAATAACACTTATTTTGTATCTCATATCTTGCCTCTACGACTAATTCTGGCTATTTCGCTGCACATACAAAATATAGAAATTAAATCAGTCTCCGCCATTTTAGCGACTAATTCCCAGATGAACGCTGATACCACAGGTAATGGAAGCCCATTCTCGTACCCAAGCCACCGCAAACAGAGGGTATCTCAGGGGTATCAGTTTGATATCAGAATCTATTTATATAACACCGAAGTTTGTAAGAACGTACCACCAGTTTGTTCGTTTTATCTTTGCTTTCTTTTTGTTTTCAACATGAAGTAAAAATTTTTTTTTTTAAAAAAATGATATCCTACCATTCTCAATTTTATGCGGAGAAAAATTGGACCTTTTTGGGGGTTACGTGGACGTTAAGGGGGAAAGGTGAATTTTTTGACGGCTTGTTTTTGCGTAATGGACTTTTTGGGGGTTAAAAAGTTTGGCCTCATTCGCACCTCCCCGTCACTGATACCCCTGAGTAAACCCCCCCTGGGACTGGAAGACCTGTCAGTGAGTACAAGTATTTAAAACATTCAATGAAGATCACAATTAAATCATCAGGTTGGGATTATTTCATTCTTTTGCATACAACAACAACAACTTTTATTTGTACCCTGACAGTTACGGACATACATTGTACGTATTGATAGATATTAAATTCAAAAATAGCAATGATTCATACCTTTTTATAAGCATCATTTGTGCATTGATCTTCTTTATATCGGCTACTTTTTCCAGTTTAAGTTTTGTTTCAGCTTCAGCACTAATCATATAACAACATTGATTTATAATTATAATATGATTAATAATAATGATGGGCTGGCACATGTATGAATCACAGGCTGATTCCTCTGTAACTTACATTTTGATGGCTTCAACAGAATTCTTGTCATTTTCTTTGAGAAACTCGTCAAACATGGCTGCATCTTCCTCAAGGTATTGCTCTGCTAATTCTAACTTCTTCTCTTCTGCCTGGTGATGAAGAGTGATTTATTAACTTACTGGCAATACATAATTTTGTTTTGTATGAATCTGAGTGAAGTCGATCATTTAGAAGAGATATGGAGGGACGTAAAAGAACTACTCTGGGGGAGGGGGGAGGAGAGGGGGAGGAGAGAGGAGGGGAGGGGGATTGGGGAAAGAAAGGAAGGGGAAATCCCCCTCCTCCTCTACCCCAATCCCTCCCCCTCCCCTGTCCCAAGGCCGGCTATGCAGGCTATAAAAGAACCCATGCACACTACTGTTTGAATAAGAGTAGGGCACAAAGTTCCCTGCGTGTGTGGCCTGACCTACTATACTACTAAGTGTCCCCGATTAGTGGAGCACTTGTGCTCTGCTAGAAGACTAGACACTCAAATAAAGTTGTTATTATTATTATTATTATTATTAAGACACATCACAACTTGAATTTCGAACACCATACCTGTGCAATTTCTTCAAGTTTTCGCATTTCATCCCTTTTCACGCCCAATGAATACTGTTACAGAAAAAAATCAAATTTATTGTGAACATATTTCCAAACTTAATTTGCTATTCAGTGACAGTATGGCAGAAATTAACCTCCAGCCTAAATAAATCATAACAAACTTTTACCTGCACAAGAAACATTTCCCTCTTTTTAGCAATGAAATCAGCAAGGTTTTCCTTCTCAACATGACGATCTAATAAAATAATATGAAATAATAGTAAGAGTAGTTGTCATATGAGCGGGAAATCTACAGCACAAGAGTTATGGTCATGGTATGGAATCAAGACATGAGCTTTAAAATAACAAGATGCTCTATAAGCATTCACTCGGCGGGCTTCAGCAATGAGCAATGAGCCTTTGGTTTCCTCAGCGACACAGAGCGCATGTGCCTTGGTACCCAGTTGGCGATTTTTGTCATAAGAAAAAGAAAGCCCATTTTTCAACTCGGCATGCCACAGGCAGCCCGCCGAGTAATAAGATTATTAGATACTAGATGCATACCTCTTGTTATTGCCAGGGTAAACTGGGGATCATCTTTCACAGCAATAGCGCCATCCTTGTCCTTTTTCTCTTCCTCCACAATCTCATCATCACCAGTTTGACCAATTTTCCTCATTGCTGCCGTTTTGGCATTTACGCGGGATGTGTATGTCGTCTTCTCGTGTACCTTAAGATTTCTTTGTTGTACACGTTCTTCTTTCTTCCTCTGTCGCTCTTTGTCTCGCAGCATGAAAATGTCATTGTCCGAAGGAAGTGTGAAGGGGTTGTTGTTTTTTGAATTTTCAGATTTGACAACTAAAAAAAACACACATTAATGTTATAAATCAGAATATTTTTGTAGATCACCAGACACTAGCATGCACAATGACAATGGTTTCATATATAGTGTACACAATTGAGAATGTTATAATTACATACATGTACCATATAGCTTGTGTCCAACATAGACCTAAGGCACGGAACAGACGTCACGCCACTAATGCGCCAAACTTAATTACATTAAACAAGACCGTCTAATTATCCATTGTTTCGAATGCATTTGAGACATGAAAAGTTCGACGTCTGTTCTGGGCCTAACTGTGTTTACACGTGACCTTGTGTCATGTGAAAAGAGCCCCAAAAGTGGTGGGGCTATAGCCCTGCCAGTCCCCCCCCCCCCCCCCCCCCCCCCCCCCCCCCCCCCCCCCCCCCCCCCCCCCCCCCCCTCCGCGGGCCCTGTGCTACATGTACATGTACATAAACATGCCGTGAATTCCATCAAAGTAAAAACTCCACTCACTTGAAAAAGCCGATAGTGACTTGCTTGACTTGACTCTTGGCCGATCAGAAATCGACTTCAGAGCCTCGCTGTCACCTGAAATGGATGTGAGCCAATGAAATGGTTATTATATATAATGGCATCTTCATAACAAACTACCTTAACTGTTGTAAAACGATTTGTATGTGTACAGTTTTAAATACCTAAATATTTAGGTTACAAATAAACTACAAATAAAATACAGTAAATCAATTAAGGTACAAGTGAAGTAAGCTTAAAATCTGGATCACAAATTCTAAATATTCCACAGACATTGTACAGTCTGCACTTCTTTACTCGATGTGAGAGATCATTTCACAACAGTTAGTTATATACTCTCATTACTTACGTGATTTAGACTGCCTGTTCGAAGCCTTAGAAGGCGAACGAGACATCTTGATACAATTATTTGTAAATAAATAACGAAACGAAAAGAACCGAATCTAAGTCTAATGGCAATGCAGCTCTACACTTCAGTCTACAGTTGAGTTTTGAACGTTTTGACGAAAAAATCCAGATTCATTAAAGAACTACGGCGATATCTTGTGAATTTTGAGTCTTGTAGTTTGTAATTTGACGTCGAATTCAGACAAAAACTTTCCAAATTATTTCAAATTCTTCAAAATGGTTCCCATGTTTATTTCGACTCGACTTGAAGCTTAGTTGCTATGGTAACACACTAGTAGACTTGCTCTGCGCATGCTGTATGTAGATTGCCGCTGATCAATTACAACGTGGTCCCGTATTTTAATCCTAGTGCCATTCTCCTCACTTGGTCCACGTGGCTTTGCTGGCGTGACAAAAAGTTGTTTCTGTCTGTTATTTTTTGTCCGTTCCTCAAAATATCTGCGATAAAGTACGCAGAAATGAGTGGGCTAATAATTAGACATGCCAAGCAGGTTGTCCTTGTTTGCAGAAATGGCGAACGCGTATTGAAAGGCGATGCGATGAAAGAAGTGGCGGTGTTTGACAGCGCGGACGGCGAAGGAGTGTCTGTCGTGACCAAGGATGGCAAAATAGAATGCATTGACTATGACAACCAAGTAGAAAAGAAGTACAACGGCAACTCTTTCAGCACGGAGATTGACGCTACTGGGATGTGTGTTCTGCCAGGTACAGTCTGACTTTGGTCGACCACCTCGTGTATGCGACCACTTCGTTTATGCGACCACTTCGTTTATGCGCTTAGGAGAGGTTTGACTGTAAATTGAAATGAAAGAACAATGTATATTTGTGCACTGATTGCTTACAACTATCACATGCCAGTTGTTTATATCATGCATATACATGTAGTGGTGTGCGCAAGTTGCATGCAATATAGTTCAGGGACTGCGGAGCGAGTTTCATATTGAGCTGAAGCCTTCAAAACCCCGGAAAATGGCTGAATTTTTATAGAAAATGTATGGGAAGATTGCCTTTATTAAGGGGGGCTGAAGTCCCTTTAGACCCAACCCCCCCCCCCCCCCCCCCCCTCTCCAAGGTCCCTGTAGTTGTAAGCAAAAGCTATAACAGCCACCCCTAACGGCACCCCTGCCCCCAACAACCACCACCCCCCTGTCCCCAGGAACCACCCCACCCTTACTCCCAACAACCCCTGCCCCCAACACCCACCACTGCCCCCAACAACCACTGCCCCCAACAACCACCACCACCCTACTCCCAACAACCCCTGCCCCCAACAACCACTGCCCCCAACAACCACTGCCCCCAACAACCACTGCCCCCAACAACCACTGCCCCCAACAACCACCACCACCCCTGCCCCCAACAAGCATCACCACTCCTACTCCCAACAACCACCACCACCCCTACTCCCAACAACCCCTGCCCCCAACAACCCCCCCACCCCTGCCCCCAACAACCACCACCACCCCTGCCCCCAACAACCACCACCACCCTCCTGCCCCCAACAACCACCACCACCCTCCTGCCCCCAACAACCACCACCACCACCCCTACCCCCAACAACCACCACCTGCCCCCAACAACCACCACCACCCTACTCCCAACAACCACCACCACCTGTCCCCAACAACCACAACCACCACCACCCCCTCCCAACAACCACCACCACCCCTACCCCCCCCAACAACCACCACCACCCCTACTCCCAGCAACCACCACCCCTACCCAACAACCACCACCACCTGCCCCCAACAACAACCACCACCACCCCTACTCCCAACAACCCTCACCACCCCTGCCCCCAACAACCACCACCACCCCTACTACCAATAACCACCACCACCACCCCTACTCCCAACAACCACCACCACACCTGCCCCCAACAACCACCACCACACCTGCCCCCAACAACCACCACCACCACCACCCTTACACCCAGCAACCACCACCCCTACTCCCAACAACCCCCACCACCCCTGCCCCCCACAACCACCACCACCCCTACTCCCAACAACCACCACCACCCCTACTCCCAACAACCCCCACCACCCCTGTCCCCAACAACCACACCATTCCAAGCAAATTCTGCAAATGAAATAATACTTCAGGCTTTACACAGTCACATGACCACTATGCTTGCTAACTTCTGTAGGTCTGATTGATGCCCATACACATCCTGTCTGGGTTGGAGATAGAGTTCATGAATTTGCCATGAAGGTAGGTGATATGTAATGATGGGACTGGGGTGGAGAGGTATTATAAACTGTAAGATACCACACATTACTAGATTGTACACCTTGCACATTGTGCTAACATCTTTATCATACTGGGCAAGGTCTTTGTTCAAAGTCTGAAACGACTAACAGTTTTCTTCAAGTCAAAACCATTTACTCAATGTATTACTATTATGAATTTTAATTAAAATAACTGTAGTTTTCAAATATTAAAACAATTACAACTCTACAGCTTGCAGGAGCTACATACATGGATGTACACAAGGCAGGAGGCGGCATTAACTTTACAGTTCAACATGTCCGTAAGGCATCAGAGGATGAACTTTTCGAATCCCTCAAGGCAAGACTTGATCGGATGCTTAAATGTGGCACAACTGTCGTTGAGGCTAAAAGTGGTTATGGATTGGATGCCGACACTGAAATTAAGATGTTAAGGGTAATAGAAAGAGCAAAGAAAGAGCACCCAATAGAGATTTCAAGTACATTTTGTGGAGCACACTCCATCCCTAAGTATGTTGTTGTTATGCTTTTGTTGTTTTTAATTTAGAGCAGATTTCTTATGACTGTGAAAAACTTATGGTACAAACTTAGCATCCTGTGACTGTGCATGTTTTTCTAGGATTTCGCTGGAGTCCGTGTCGTGACTGTGCTGTATATACAAGTATGTCGGTACTCTGTCTTTAATTTATTATGGTAATTTCCAGGGGAAGTACTGCTAAAGAGGCTACAGAGAATGTCATCAACGAACAAATCCCCAAGATTCAAGAACTCATGAAGAACGGAGAACTGTCTGTTGAAAACATCGATGTCTTTTGTGAACAGGGTGTATTTGAAGCTGAGCACACGAGGCAAATACTTGAGGCAGGAAAGAAGGCCGGTTTAACTATCAACTTTCATGGTGATGAGTTGCACCCCATGAAATCAGGAGAGGTAAAGGGGGGACAGTACGTATTTAACAGCAAAAAATAAATAAAAATAGTACAGTTCTCAGTACTTTTTGGTATCTGTTTCACCTTGCTAGGGGGGCAACTGTCCCCCCCCCCCCCCCCCCCCCTGCCCCTGTGCTGTGTATGGCCCTGAAAATCCTAATACTCCTTTGGAATTCAAAGAGCTAGAAAGAGAATTCTGATTTTTCCTGTAAATTTTCATGAATTTTCCTTCTACTCTCAACAAAATACAGCTTGGCGCTGAGGTTGGAGCATGTGCTATCAGTCATCTAGAGGAAGTTAGTGAAGATGGCATCAAGGCCATGGCTAAGGCATCTGTTATAGGTGTACTCCTACCTACAACAGCATACATTCTTAAACTGAAGCCGCCTCCAGCAAGACAAATGATTCAGGAAGGTATCAGATTGATTTACATACAAGAAGTGGTTTAACCTGAGGTTTAACCTGAATTTCAGCTGTTTGTTCTGAGTCATGGCATTCCTCAAGTAATGGCCAGTAATAATTGTGAAGAGATCACTGAAATTCAGGCTAGACATAGGGGTATCGAATGGTCAAGGCGAGACTTTGTGAGACTCCGAGACAAGGCATATTTTTGTGAGCCCGAGACACTTTTCCACCGATTTCCTTTGTTTTCAAAATTCAAGACTCTGAGATGCGAGACTTCAAGACCTGCAAAATTTGACTGAAATTTTGTGAGACTTGACATTTTGCGGGGACCATTTGACACCCCTAGACATGGTTGTCAATTTGCATCATTGTATATTGAAGGGTAAGGTTCTGTTCCAATATCTGTACCTTTGTCATGCAGGTGTAGCTGTTGCTCTTGGTACAGATTTTAATCCAAATGCATTCTGCCTTTCAATGGTAAGCAAATAAAAAAACACTTAAATATTATTCAAATAATTAACACTCAAGTGTTGTCCACCATCCCTTATATACAGATCTGTTCTTACATTACGTATTTTTAAATATTGTTTTGAAAATTCTAGCCCCTTACAATGCATCTTGCATGCTGTTTGCTGCGAATGTCAATGCCAGAAGTGTTGGCAGCAGCAACAATCAACGCTGCAGCAACAGTTGGTCGTGCACATTCTCATGGATCACTAGAGATTGGCAAAGTGGCTGACATGATTGTCGTTAATGCACCAAGGTACATGATGGCATCAGTTCACTGAGGATTCACTTCAGATTTGAGTTGTGTAGTTTCATACAATCATTAATATTATTATTACTGAAGCACTTGTAACTCTTAGGACTTAATTAGGCAACTGTAACCTGCAGAGCGGGTTTTTGTTTTTGGGCCAGGGATTTTTGGGGAAATTTGGAAATTTTGGACAAGCGAGGAATGGGACTCCCCCCTACGTTTCTCCCCCAATGAAGAACGCCTGTTCTGCAGGCTAAGGCAACTGAGGAAACAGTGTTGTGGAAACACTTGTGTTTCTCATGTTTCCTTGCTTGCACTTACAACATTTTTAATTGTGTTTTGGAAACAAAAATTTCAAGATTCAAGTAAGTTTAGAGAATCATAAGACTCTGTACTTTATAATCATTATAAGACCATTTGACATCCCTACTGTGAGGGTCTCATCTTGCCACTAAAAGTATTGTTACTCTTGCTTTCAGATGGGAACATCTTATTTACCAACTTGGTGGCCATGACAATCTCATAACCCACGTTATAAAGAATGGAAAAGTTGTGTATCAAAAGTGATCATAACTATCCATATTCTAATTCTTAATTCTGACATAAATTTGCAGGAATTGCAACAAGACAGTACTGTATTTTGATTTTATTGAATAATTTATCACCCTCAGATTATAAAAAAAATAATCTTTTTTAAACAACACAAACTGTGTTAATTTTAATTATCTTAATTATGGCCATAACAATGAAAGTGCAGCATGGCAGTCTGGGTGTTTTTAATTATATTGAAACTTGATAAAAGTGCATGACAGTGAATACCGGTATTGAATATCATAAATATAAATATGTCTACTTGTAGTAAATTTAATGTTGTACGTAAAAGGTGTACAATATTTAGTGTGATCAGTAAAAGATCAAAGTCAATCAGTATTTCTAGTGTCCACTTACAAAAACAATGAAATATTGCTTCAAGTTTTTTTTTTTTTTACAAACCCCACTGACCTATACATTTCTGCTGCAGTTACAGGAAATTAGGTACTGACGTAGTGTGTAGACACTATTCCCATGAAACATTCACAAAGTTTTAATAGCATTACAGTGAAAATCCTTGTATCGCGACCTTTCGTTTTGAAAACTTCAGTTGGATTTTGGGTTTTCTGTTCCGACAATCACTATATATGTCCATTTCTTGAGTACAAAGTTAACTCAGCATAAACATCATTATTTAAAGTACTAAATAGGGACATTTCTATTGTTTTGTATTGTATTTAGTACTAATTAGTGCAAAATATATATTGGCGGAACAGAAAAAAACAAAATCCAGCTGAAGTTTACAAAACGAAAGGTCGCGATACAAGGATTTTCGCAGTACTGATATGAACGAAATACAAAGCAAAGTGAAAAGAAAGGTTTGATTATGTGGTTGAATGACAGCTGCTTTTGTCAAATGAAGGGGTCCCTGCAAAAACAGACTAAATGAATTGTGATCAAAACCCAAATTCTCCTTTGAAATTCAGAGAATCTTGAGGAGAATTTAGATGTTGATCGGAAATCACTTGTGTTGTTCTTGCAGGGATCCCTTCAAATAGAAGCAATTAGACTCGACCTTTTTGGTTTTGGTTAGTCATCCCACTGTTTCAACCGCAGTCCTCTCAAACCCCCCTGATCTCATTATAGCGCTGCATCTTATTTTGAAGAGAAATGCATTACTCTTGGATTTAGAAACATTGGACATGGACCTCCAGCTATCTTGAACTATTTATTGTCTCTGGAGTGTTTGAGATAGCAGAGTTCTAATGTACTTCAGTTTCATGTGTGTTTAGTGTTTGTGCTCTACTGTACTGTTGTGGTGTCTGATTTATGTATGAAGATTACGGGGCGGATCCAGGATTTTTTTTAGGAGGGGGTGCACCATTTATGGTCAGGACATATACAAACTCAAGCACCAATGATACAGTAGATTTCAGCTCATCCAGGGGGGGTCTGCACCCCTCCCCTAGTTCTGCCCCTGGATTACATAATGATTATGTCAGTCTCCTTTGCAGTCATTTGCTGTGTCATTATGTAGTACTTCTATTGCAAGTAGTGTTGCGTAACGACAAAGGTAATGACTGTGAAGGAGATTTAATATGAAGAATTAGTCATTATTATCTAGCCTTGTACAGACAGTCCACCAGCAGATATATTATCCCCACCACCAGCCGTGTGAACTATGTCAGTGCAGACCAATACCGGTGTAACACAGAACTCATAATCATCTTCATCCCAGCATGATACTGCTCTTTCAGGATTGAATGGTACACGATCACTATCAGGGATAGAGCTTATCGAGAAGGAATCATCCATTATTACTCTGGACTTGTTTGTGTAAATAAAATTGGAGCCACAGACATGACGTGTAGCTGTTAGCGAGGCTTTAGCTGTAGCAACAAGTGTGTTTGTCCATTGTGAGCCTCTAGTTGTCATCATGACTTGAAAGGCAAGAGTGTGTAGATGTAATCTGGTTGCTCTTCTCTTTCCATTCCCGACTGGTTTGGCATGCAACAACTTGTACACTTGTCGCATCTGGTCCAGTATGACGGCAACACGAGGCTTCTGAGTTGCAATTTTGGTGATGTTGTTGTACTTGAGCATGCTTAGGAGATTGGGTAGGTCTTGTTCATTCATACCAAGTGAATCAGAGTAAGGGAACACATACTCCAGCAAATCTACAAACAATGCATGCTCATGAAACACACCCATTTCAAAGTGAACCATTGTCTTAGATGGTAAACCCTTGAAGAGTTTGGCCAGCTCACCGAGCCGCTGTGCCCGCTCTCCTTCCTTATATGGGAAACTGTCCATCATATGCAAGCCGCCAATCACTACCACTGTTGGGTCCTTCGACATTGATGCTTGTTTTAAGGAATTCAATGACTTCAAATAGGGGTTGTTGACATCACTGTGCAATACCATTCTATTAGACCGTTGTGACACAAACGTCTCCCCCCAATGTTCAAACCCTGGGAACTCTAATATCAAATGAATATCATCCTCTTTGGGAATATCACCTACAACCTCGATGCTATCTGGTATGAATTTACGAGTTGATTCAGTCATGGGTACAGTTAGATAAGTTTTCCAACCATTAATAGCGAGCCGTTTGGCAAAACAAGTCGCAGTTCCTCCAACAATCATTTTAGTGTGGTGTAAGTGATTGGCTTTCTCGACCATTTTTCTGAAAAGTTCTTTATTCGACACATATCGAGACGAAGCTACACTGTGCACGAAGAAGTAAGCAAACGTCTCGGCGAGAGCTGTCTCGCTGTCTATGACTTCGTGAGGATGGGCTCTCTGTGGAGGTTCAATATCAAGGGATTTCAGAAGGTCCAGCGACTCGACGAAAACATCCAACGTTGCTTCGAAAGCAATGGCAGCAACTGGGGAGTTCTTGACGCTCACTTTCCTCTCCAAAGCCAACATGCCATTCAAGATGGATCGTAAATGTTGTTCGTTAGTTACTTTCCTGTAGTAATAGCCGGCGAAGAGAGCAACGAGTAGAACTAAAAACCCACAAAATCCTAATGAATTACACGCCATGTTGATTTCAATTCAGCTGTTTCTTTCACAACACGAACGCAAAACAAAATGACTCAGAAGCCGGACATTACTTCGATAGCTGAAGAATATTTCTCCAATACCTCAAGACTACTTCTCAACAGAGTTTGAGGTCGGTCCTGGTAAAGATTTGACAAAGCATTTGTTGTACCTGCAGACTCGACGTGGCTGAAGTCTTGGACTTTGCATGGTCACGTGACCAGTGGTCATGTGGTCATGTGGAAATTTTAAATATTAAAATATTTTCAGTTGAAAAGTTTTTAAACAAAATAGAACTTGAATAAAATGTGTTTAAGAATGAAAATACATGTACAAATATAATTTAAAGGAAAATTCATCAGACTCAGAGACGAGAATTTTGGTCTAAAAATATTTTTCTGATCTCCCTCCCCTCCCTTACTAGCCTACTCCCTTACTCCTATATACCATAGTCAAAATGAAAAGAAAAGATGGGAGGGGAAAAAGTGCCCAATAACTTACAGCGATATTTGACAGTTCGTTCCTTTTATATATTTTAAAATTTTTCTCTCGCTCAAAATGAATTAAATAGACAATATTTTATGCTCCGGCTTTTGTATCGCCGGCATTTATTTTGTACTCGGAAAACGATGAAAATAAGACTCCGCTACTCGCTGGCCGACGAGTCAAAGAAAATCATCTCAGGCCATCTTTATTGTTTTCATAAATGATTATTTTGTTCATGTTTTCACTAAATTTGCCGCCCCCGTTGCAGGTCTAACGTGTACATGTCACGGTTATCCGCGGCCTTTAGTATCAGCGGACACTGGTTCTCTGCATCGTCAAACAAGGGCCTTTGAGCTGTTTGGAATTCCTAGGCTTCAGTCAACTACTAAATTCGCCGATCAGTTGGTAACTGACTTGACTGTTCAGGAATTTATGCAGCCTTAATCCTTCACCACCCACCTGCAGCTCACCTGCCCTGATATATATATTCACAATGCAGCCCTTCTGAAGAAAAACAGTATAGATTCTTGCATTTGACTGTGGTGCTATATATAGTTACGGATATATTAATACGTACCATGAGCTCCTGTATACGTACTGAACATATACATTCCCTTTCTAGCGTGATTATAAACGGGATGTTGCATTTAGAGTTACTCGAACCCGCTGCGCGCGCAGCTATGGTACAGTATTAAAGTCCGTTACGTCAACACGAAAAAACTTGGCGAAACTGATGCAAAATGTATATGCACGCAACATTCGAGCTGTGTTGCCATTCATATTCGGTCGAGCGCATCAGTTATTTATCCGCCAGTCAGGCTCGTGTTAATTAACCAGTTGAAATTACTCTAAGCTTTTGGCCACGAGAAAATGAGCGTCACGAGTAAGTATGTACGAGAGAAGTTAGAATGGCTTGAAGTCCAAGAAAAACAGACTGGAGTTGTCGTTAACAATCTCAAAACAAAAAGCAAACAAGTTAATAGTCATTCTGAAACGGCCATGCAACAGGTGGTGGAGTGTACAAACGAACTTATCGCAGCGATCAATCAGAGTAAAAACAAGCTACTACAGGATGTTGAGCGGTTGAAAAAGACATTACTGGCACGGGTGAATCAACAGAAAGTCTTCCAGGAATCGCGAATCAAAGACCTTCAAAAAACACGCGATAACTTAAACAAGCTTTACAAGACATCGAGCGGAGAATGTTCTGAGGAAATGGTGCATATCGTACTAAATAAAAGCCATGTGTTACAAACAAATAACAAACAAGTACGCTTAGATCCCACCATTCGATTCGATCGAAACGAAGGCGCAGTCGAGCTACAACATTTGGACATCGGTACTGTCAACATTATTGAAGAAGCTGACTGTTCGAAATGTTTTATCGAGGCAACACAGTCCGAATTGGAGGCACTTTCAAACGTCAAACTTTGCTTACATACAAACAGCGCGGAAGGAAAGCCCTGCATTGTGCTCGAGCACATGGTACAAGTTGAAGTATGGCCAGCAAAGAAACATGTTGACAAACTCACGATTTTGGAGGGTCCAGTTGGGAGTGTACACTTGAGTTTTCTACCCCAAATCAGTGGTAAATTCGTTATTAGTGTGAAAATAGACGACAAAGAAGTTAAAAATAGCCCTTTTCCAATGACGATTAGACCGAGGAGGCTGAATATCAATCGCGAAATTGATTTAACAGAGGCAGGACTGAAGTGTCCATGCGGCATCGCAGTTTCGCAAAAGTTTACCAAGATAGCAGTGAGCGATTCAGAATCGCATTGCCTGGCGATTTTTAATAATAATGGAGCTTTTATCAGAAAAATAGGTAAAGCTGGTACAAGCAAGGGAAGACTTAGCTACCCCGATGGACTTGCATTCCTGAATGATTGCGAGGTGGTTGTCGCGGACAGAGACAATCATCGGGTACAGATTTTTAACGCAGACACTGGATCGTATGTGCGCAATATAGGAAAGACAACCCGACTAAAGAAACAATTCAAAAGTCCCTGGGGCGTATCGGTGGACAACAAAGGACAAATCATTGTAAGTGATACTTACAATAGCAGAGTGCAGATATTCCACGCAAGGTCTGGGGATCTTGTGAAGGAGTTTTCCTTTGCGCAATATGGAGACTTATTTCTTCCATCGCGAACTCTTAGCTATAAAGACTTGGTGATCGTAGCAGACGCACTAGGAAACAATCTTCATATCATAGACCAAAACGATGGTCCAATAATAGCCATAGAGATATCTGGGGGTAGGGAGAGTGTGATTAAGTCATTGAATGGTATAGCCCTGGACCTTGACGGGAACATCGCAGTGTGTGATCAAGATGGAGGCAGCGTTAAACTGTTTACTCGTGAAGGACATTTCATTGCGAAAACAGAAGCAAAAATGTCCCCTGTAGATCTGGTGTCTTTGCCCGATGGAAGTTTTTTGGTCGTTGATGAAAATTCGGGAAAACTTTTAGTTATAAATTGAACCGTTTTTGAAACTTATTTTTGCCAACAACCGGGGCGCGCGCGCTTGGCGTTGTAAAGCCTGCCTGGTATTCACTGACGCAAGCATAAGCACATGCATAGAGTCGTTTTCGTATGAGTGACGTCATTCTTCAGTATGTGCGTACCAGGCTTAGTTTAATATATCCAGGGTTAGGCATTAATATATCTAAGACATATAATAGGTGTTAAATACAAAGATATTTAATAATATAATAAATTGGAAATAAGTATTATTTTACAGTTTCTATGGGAGGTTTTACGTGTGACGTAGTGGCCGTCAAGATCTACAAAATGTTCGAGCCTAACTTTCAAAGTCTGTTAGTTTTTCTTCAAGCAACTAGATGACAATTTCCACATTTTTAAACTAGATGACATTTGTTTGTTTGTTTATAAGTAACTTATATTTGACAGATATTTAGACTTCACCGATCTAAAATTGAAGTTTTGAGCAAGTAAAATGACGGTTTGACGGCCACTCGCGACAGATTTTGACGTCAGAAAAAGATTCCATAAAACCTCCCATAGTATCGTTGTAGAGTGGCTGATTTGTCCAGCTACTCAGAGAGCCATTCTATAGCGCGCGCACTTCCCTAGAGGCAGATTAGTAAAATCAATGAACTTCATCATAAAGTTTATTATTATTATTATCACTATCGGCCTTTCGGGACACCCGATGCATCATTGCGCGCAACATTACCGGCAACATGTACTATTGCAGCGTGTGTCCACCCCTGCGACATGGTGCACACAATGTTGCTAAGAGAATCGACTTCTACTTCAGCAACATTGCGAGCAACAATAATAATTGCGCCGTGCGCGCTAGTCAATTACGAGAAATGTTGCAGGGGTGGACACACGTTGCCACAAAATACCACCAATGTTGCAACATGTGTTTCCATCTGCACATAGAATAGCACACGTTAATCATTGGTTTACACTAGCGACGCAAGCATAAAGAGCATAAAAACTTGTGTCGTGTGAAAACGGGCCTGACGCAGGTACAAACACATGCAAGGCAAAGAAATGGATACAGTTTTTTCCTTGTGCATATGTTCATGCTCGCGTCAGGCCCATTTTCACAGTGATATAAACATCTCTTGTGCTTGCGTCGCAAGTGAAAACAGTCCTTTTAGGTTCTTATACTACGCTTTGGGTACGTTATAAGAAATCCTCCCTAATATCGCCTAAATATTCGCTGATATCGTCATAATGTAACGTTTGTATACTTTTGTCGACTAAAAGTTGAACGATTGCTTCGTAATTGGACGTATCGCGGCGAAGAAGTGTTCCCAGCTGAAACGAAAAAACAATCTTGGAATTAGCACTGAGTCAAGTTTTAACAGACGATACAGCTAATTCAGAAAACATTGTCGGCGATCGACTTCTAGCCTACGCGACTAGACCGAAAAGGAGTATGGGTAGATATGATCGTATTTGGTGACAATGGCAGGTGAATCTGTAATTGTATGCCTACGCATTTTAAAACAAGGAAGCAGAAGCAGATATGATTCATATTCCGTGATAGACGTTCCTTTTTGATAGTGTATTTATAGACTCATTGATTTTTACCCATACTCCCTTTCGGTCTAGTCGCGTAGGCTTGAAGTCGATCGCCGACAACGTTTTCTGAATTAGCTGTATACAATTAGCTGTATACATTGATCTAACTCCCTTTACATCTATGCTGCAGCTTTTTATTCGTGGAATTTACTTCGAGTGGGCTACCTGTGGTCAAGGACGGGAATTACTTCCCCTCGACTTAGTCCCTCTTGGTCAAGCACTCCGACCACAGGTAACCCACTCGTCGTAAAAATCCATTTCTACTGAAAAAATCACGTAGGTGAGGTTACGAGGGCTGACAAGAAATAGATAATGGCTTCATGTGGCAAGAAGAGATAAGACTGGGAAAGAGATAAAAAAGAGATGAAGAGGAGAGGAGAGGGGAGGCACAGGCAACATTGTTCCTAGGGCCTTCTCATCATCTTGAAATATGTAATAAATATTATTATTATTATTATTATTATTTTGCATGCTCGAGATCTGCTCGAGAAGAAGAATGTTCACTATTTTTTTTCGTGGTGAGATGAGAAAGCTGTGGGGATGAAGAGGGAGTACAAAAAGAGTTTATCTCGTCCTAGTCCTCTTTCTTCCAATGTTACCACAGGATACCCAACCATTGAATCTACAACACTGACCTGTCCTTTATCTGATCCCCTTACTATTCGAATATAAGCATTTTCTGATTTCGGAACAACAGTTTCTAGCATGGACTGCGAAACGCCTGAATGAAGACAAAAACATAAAATTATTGTAAATTCTACTGTTCTTCTGCATGACATTTTTGAATAACCAAACTCGGGGGTGTGGCTTATATCTGCGAGTGCGGTTTATCTGCAAGTGCTGCCAGTGTTTATGGTATTTTTGCGTTGCCTCACTCTACCCACCGGCAAATTGAGAGATGTCCTTTGGCACCGCGCATGCTTTGATCATTGTAAAAACTGCACACTACAAACAACATACCTTCCAACACTCTCCCATCTTGCGTTTCACATACGCAACCACTTTTACTAGTAACATCTAAGACACAGACCTATTGATGCAAAAATAAACTTTTATAAATGCCACATGAAGTTCAGTTGAACCTCCCAGGCTCTTTTCCTCCCCTTTTGGCGAGGGAAGGAGAAGAGCCTGGGAATGAGGTTGCAATGTTGTAGGTTTTATACCATTCTTACCTTTGTGTTATAGTAACGACCTTTTTTATAATCCTTGCTGATGATTCTAACTCGTATTTGTGGGTACAACCAGGTCTTTGGTTCTTTTGGAGCATCGCCATTAGACGTGCTGCCTGTGTGATGGGATTTGTGATGTTTGGTTTGGGATCTGTCGTCTTTGTGTTTGGATTGACTGTAGTCATCATCGCTGGAATCAATTAAACACGTATCCACAAATTAATAATCTTTTTATAAGGTGTAGATGTTGATATTGTTGGATGTTGTAGTTGGTAATGATGATATTGTTGATGATGATGATATTGTTGATCATCCTGATGCTGTTGATGATGATGTTGTTGATGATAATGATATTGTTGATGATGATGTTGTTGATGATGATGATATTGTTGATGATGATGATATTGTTGATCATCCTGAAGCTGTTGATGATGATGTTGTTGATGATGATGATATTGTTGATGATGATGATGTTGATGTTGATGATGATGATGATATTGTTGATCATCCTGATGTTGTTGATGATGATGATATTGTGGGTTTACCTCGGTGTAAAAACCTCACAACTGACGTAATTGCTTTTTTCTCTTTACTGCGTGTATCAAATCACTTCGTTCTAAGTTCTAAAGATCTCTAAACCCTTTGCAGTACTACAGTAGTACTATGATGAAGATGTTGTTGATGATGATGATGAGTGATAAATGGTGATGTCAGAATTTTATCATTTCATTTCCCCTAAAATGTTTAATTTTTTTATTTATAATTCCATTTAGTTTTCAGTTTTAACAACGTCATTCAAACTATTTTACTCACATTGAATAGTCTTTTCTTCTTTTACCACTTCTATGATCTGAATCTTTTTGATTATCTTTTCGTTTATCTAAACAAAGAACGAAATTAGGCAACGTCTATTCCTGCTACATGTGACATAATGCCGCCTCTTGTGCTTGCATAACTAATGCGAATCAGACTTTCCCTTATGCAGTGGAGTGTTTATCATAGTAACTTTTGGATCTACTAACCACTTGAGAGATCTTTGTATTCTTCTTCATCTACTAGGCGTACATGAAATTGATGTATTGTAGTATTCTAGAATTTGAATAAAATAAATGAGTCAGAATATTAATAAAGATTTAAAAAACGTTTACGCTCAGTTTAGTATCAAGTAGTACATTAGTGTGTACATAGACTTGCACACTGGAGAGCCCATCCACAGGGAGCCCAATATATTATCCTAGGCTCTACCACAGGAAGCCCAATATATTATATCCTAAGCCCTACCACAGGAAACCCAATATATTATCCTAGGCCCTATATTATATCCTAAGCCCTACCACAGGAAGCCCAATATATTATAGGCCTAGGCCCAATATATTATCTACCACAGGAAATCCAATATATTATCCTAGGCCCTACCACAGGAAGCCCAATATATTATCCTAGGCTCTACCACAGGAAATCCAATATATTATCCTAGGCCCTACCACAGGAAGCCCAATATATTATCCTAGGCTCTACCACAGGAAGCCCAATATATTATCCTAGGCTCTACCACAGGAAGCCCATATATAGGCTCTACCACAGGAAGCCCAATATATTATCCTAGGCCCCAATAGATTATCCTAGGGTCTACCACAGGAAGCCCAATATATTATCCTAGGCCCTACCACAGGAAGCCCAATATATTATCCTAGGCCCTACTAGGAAGCCCAATATATTATCCTAGGCCCTACCACAGCAAGCCAAATATATTATCCTAGGCCCTACCACAGGAAGCCAAATATATTATCCTAGGCTCTACCACAGGAAGCCCAAATATATCCTAGGCCCTACCACAGCAAGCCAAATATATTATCCTAGGCTCTACCACAGGAAGCCCAATATATTATCCTAGGCTCTACCACAGTAATATTTTCCTAGGCCCTACCACAGGAAGCCCAATATATTATCCTAGGCTCTACCACAGGAAGCCCAATATATTATCCTAGGCTCTACCACAGGAAGCCCAATATATTATCCTAGGCTCTACCACCCAGGGCTCTACCACAGGAAGCCCAATATATTATCCTAGGCTCTACCACAGGAAGCCCAATATATTATCCTAGGCTCTACCACAGGAAGCCAAATATTATCCTAGGCTCTACCACAGGAAGCCCAATATTATCCTAGGCTCTACCACAGGAAGCCCAATATATTATCCTAGGCCCTACCACAGGAAGATTATCCTGTATGCCCTACCACAGGAAGCCCAATATATTATCCTGTATGCCTAGGCCCAATATATTATCCCACCACAGGAAGCCCAATATATTATCCTAGGCTCTACCACAGGAAGCCCAATATATTATCCTAGGCTCTACCACAGGAAGCCCAATATATTATCCTAGGCTCTACCACAGGAAGCCCAATATATTATCCTAGGCTCTACCACAGGAGGCGGAAGCCCAATATATTATCCTAGGCTCTACCACAGGAAGCCCACATATTATCCTAGGCTCCCAATATATTATCCTAAGCCCTACCACAGGAAGCCCAATATATTATCCTAGGCTCTACCACAGGAAGCCCAATATATTATCCTAGGCCCTACCACAGGAAGCCCAATATATTATCCTAGGCTCTACCACAGGAAGCCCATCAAAATATGCTGTTGGGCTGTGTGTGGTGTAACAAGGCCTTTCCCCTTCCAACCTTGGTAAAGCATAAACAACCCCTAATATACTTACTTCACCACTTATATGCAGTCGTATAGTCACCCTTGAATTATCAACATCAACTGAAATAATCTGCAAATCAAAATATGAAGTAAAAAAATCAATACTTTGTTCTTTGATAAGATTCATTTATTTGGTTACTTTCTCACTCAGTCCAACACTAAAACCTGGTTTTCACTAGCGATGCAAGCATATGCGCAAGCACTTGTAACAGTCTGACCTTGTCACTATGAAAAACAGTCTGATGCAAGCATAAGCACAAGCACAACTGTAAAAACAGGCACAACAGACCTTATGTCACTGTAAAAACAGGCACAAGACAACAGACGCAAGCATAAGCACAAGTACAAGAGACCTTATGTCACTGTAAAAACAGGCCTGACGCAAGCATAAGCACAAGCACAAACACAAAAGGTGTTACGTCACTTGAAAACAGCACAACCTTGAGCACAAGTGCAAAGGATCAAAATATTTCCATTTCTTGTGTTTGCATTGGGCCATTTTCACATGACACAAAATTTTACGCTTGTGCTTGCAATGCCACAGTCAAGTGAAAACCAAGCTTAAATGAATAGTTTGTCGTGGTATTTACTTTTCCATGCATGGCACACTTGTAAAAACAGGTCCTGATGTGGTCCTTTTTCTATTACAGCGCCAACACCAGGCCGAAAATCTACCAGAAGAGAAAATTAATAATAAATTAATAAAACAAATTAGCATTAAAACAGCACAATATTATTATTATTATTATTATTATTATTATTATTATTATTATTATTATTTATATTTTACGCTTGTCTGTTGTGCCAGAAATAAAACGAAGCTTAAATGAATAGCTTAATCCTTTTCCATGAATTAATGAAGTTTTAAATGTTTTATTGATATATATAAAAATATACTTATGTTACCATTTCCTTTTTGTTAATTATATTTTCGAGTTAAGTAGTCAATTGTAAATTACCTACATGTAGTGAGATTTGCAATTATTTGTGTATTAAATACATGAAATAAAGTTTATTATTATTATTATTATTCATTATTATTATTATTATTATTATTATTATTATATTATTATTATTATTACTATTATTATTATTATTATTATTATTATTATTATTATTATTATTATTATTATTATTACTATTATTATTATTATTATTATTATTATTATTATTATTATATATTATTATATTATATTATTATTATTATTATTATTATTATTATTATTATTATTATTATTATTATTATTATTATTATTATTATTATTATTATTATTATTATTATTATTTCAATAATATGGACACCTCAATGTACAAGGCATAGTAAAATAGCAAGTTAATAATTTAATAAGTTATTATATATCAATAATTATAATTAGTAAATAAATAATTGATTATTTTTATTTTTATTTTTAATTAATAAATAATCCTCACCCAACGGTTCTTCCACAATAACGATTTCACCAACACCTTTGACATGTCGTACACGGCCGTCTTTCTCTTTGATTGGACCAATTTTCTAGTTGGTACAAAAATAATGATAGCAAACAACATTTTGTACTCTAATAAATGAACAAACATTCAACCATAGCTCCAATAACCTAAATGTAAAATATGAGGAATCTGGTGAAGAAGTATAGAGCGGTACTGTATTCCTTACTTGTAATTCAATTTATGTGTCTTTTTCTAGCCTCCTCCTCAGGCAACTCTAATCGGATATTATTTGGAAATTGGGCTTCCTAATGAGAGAGAGAGCCCCACCCCCCCCCCCCCCCCCCCCCCCCCCCCCCCTTGCCTCAGTCTCTCCCTCTTCTTCTCACGCACCACAGGAATCCCAATTCTGGGGTTCACTGTTCTGAATTCCGAGGCTAGAGAGGCCTTGCGGAGGAGGCTAGTCTTTTCCTACCTTTTCCTCGACGTCTCCAGGTTTTCTTTTCTTTTTATTTGGTTGGTTTTTTCTCTCAGCACCTAGCCCCAGTCCTTTCGACCGCTGAATAAACTCAATTGGCTCACAGAATCTGGTGGGATAAATGAATGATGAATGAATGAATGAATGAATGAATGGATAATAAGAATAATCACCTTTATATGTCATGCTGAAATACAGTAAAACTCCGCATATAAGAACCTGGTTTTTAAGAACCTGTTAGGCTAAGATTGCCCATTTAGACCCCCTTCACATAAGAACCTATTTTAGCCTAAAATTTGAAAAGGTTCTTATTTTATAATTTACTACTTAGGAATTAAAATCTGATGAAATAACAAAAGTTCTACCAGGCAATGAAAATGAGTCAGATCCCTTGCAATGTCATTTCAGATGTATAGATACACTCTTACGTTACTCGAGTCACTGTATACACAATTCCATCTTTTCAGCGAGATATTAACTGACTGTCAACAACAATAATACCATATATCAACTGAGTCTACCACATTTTTTTTCTTAAGAAAATAAGAACCTGTTTAAGAACCTAAATAGTCTAATTTCCCAGTAAGCACCAATTATATAAGAACCTTTTTAGGCTAACTTGAAAAATACAGGTTCTTATATGAGGGGTTTTACTCTAGTACATGTGTACATTTGTAACTGTAAATTAAAAGGGGTATGTTTGTTTACCCTTTAACTGTTCCACCGATTGCTTCCCCTTTCTTCCATCCCATGCCTCTTAGCATAGCTGTACCAAAGGCACTCACTGGCATTGATTCGTAATCCTCAAAAGTACTCTGCAAGTTAAACATTTACAGGTATGTCAGCATACGATTTGACAGCTATTTGTTCACCAATAAATACTGGTCCAACTTAACCCCAATAATTACACACTCAATTACAGCATCCCAAGTTTTGGCATGGTGCCCATTTTTGCGGTGAGAAGATTATTATCTGAGTATTTTGGCCTGTTAACACCTGCCAGAGGGTGTCTGTTTTCTCAAATTTGTAAAAATAAATCTAAATCATTTTTTGTTGTAGGCCAAATTGGAAACCAGTTTGTTTGTACTCACTCACGTGAAATAAAGTATATGTACATGTATGTATGTATGAATGTCTCTCAGCAACCCTAAAGGCACCAGACATTCATTTCTTGAAAGACCAGGCCCAAAAAGACACCTATTAATTGACAGGTGCTGTGCCGTGCCGTGCCGTGCCGTGCCGTGCCGTGCCGTGCCGTGCCGTGCCGTGCCGTAAATTAATTAGCATCATGGCCAAAGTTTTATGTGAGGTAACTAATTAATACCTCGGCTGGTCTCATTGCTATGTCTAGCCTTTCATCTTGTTCATATCCTTCTACGTTAGGCAGTCTATTTCTCATAAGGATAGGTATTGACATATCATCATTGGTTTCATCTTTAGCCTCCAAGTCTCTCAATACATCTAGAAATAAACAAGTTTCATTTACACAGTAATGACATATAGCATAGCATTTTAAAAATCATCAGAAATGTCACTTAGGCCAATTTCATTCTCAGCCCTTCATTTGTTCTTACCTTTCACAAGCTCTTCTGCTGCTTGTCTATCTAGTCCATCTGTGCCATCAGTAGGTAAAATCCATCTGTTCTTCTTTTGGAGTGGGATAATAAGTTCTTTGATAACTTCTTTTGGTTTTACACTGTTAAATAATATCATTATCTTTCAAGTACATGAATAGATCTATTGATTATTATAGGTATATCTGGGGTTGGGTTATCATTTTATTGGGGAAGGGCTTGGTAGTTTAACCTAGCAGGGGACTTCGTGTCCTATTGTTATTCTACCCAGTGTAATTGTTATACTGAATCTGTAAATAAATAAATAAATAAATAAATAAATAAACAAACAAACAAACAAACAAACAAACAAACAAACAAACAAACAAACAAACAAACAAACAAACAAACAAACAAACAAACAAACAAACAAACAAACAAACAAACAAACAAACAAACAAACAAACAAACAAACAAACAAACAAACAAACAAACAAACAAACAAACAAACAAACAAACAAACAAACAAACAAACAAACAAACAAACAAACAAACAAACAAACAAACAAACAAATAAATAAATAGAAAGAATGTTTCATCCGATATTCAGGTGTTTTCATACATTGACTGTATTTGGAACCATTGTTCATGGCTATGTGCCGCAGTGTATGGCACACAGTGGTGCAGCAACATGTTGCGTTGTTACATTTCAGGTTCGACTGTCAGCTTCCATGGGAACACAAAAAAATATTTTTTATCAAAATTTTTTAGATTAGGTGTTTATTGTAAGCTCTTTTGTGTCGACAATACATTGTAACTAAACTACAATGTACTTACTGTGCTTACTTACTACTTACATACATAAACACTGACAAATGTGTTATAATAATGATGATTACAAGGGCAGATGATGGCAATAACTTTATGAATCATGATGAAGATGAGACAAGTTACAAGTTATAACAATGAAGCTAATAGATAATACTGATAGCTAATTGCATAATTGTTGTCGGGTTGAAAATCATAAATCATAGAAGTTGAGACCGCAATGATGGATGGGAAATCAGTTCATGAGCCGCATTACAAACAGATATATTCAATGTTCTCGTAGTTTTGAAGGTATATGAGCTATTTAACCCATTCGCTCCTGAGCTATTTTGAGTTTTTTAGCGATTTTCTGGACCTAATCACGTCGTAGGAAATTTCGATTCCATATAAGGGGTTTCCATGGAAATCTTGACAGTTCTGAAAGCCCACGGGCTCAGGTTCTGACGTAATCTTTCTCTTGTCATGGATCTCCACAAGGACCAGCAGCTCGTAGCTGCTAGGAGCGGCCAATTTTGCATTTTTAGAGTGTTTATAGCCATTATTTACCACCTGTAGAAGCCCCCAGGACAGCATCATTAAGCTTGACTGGTGTGGTAGAGACCATTCTGCTGATAGAACCCAGCAGCGAGAAACAATTTTCACGAAGACAACTCGTCAGTGCCATTACGAAATTCAAAATGGCGGACTCAACTGTGAAATCGTCTCTCTGGTTGTTCTGTGGTGAATTCCAGGACCTACAAAGGCATTTTTGGCGACTTTGGACTTGTAAAGAATGCAACCGGTGCAATATTTTGCCTGTAGGACCGAGTGGCTTGGCACTCTATAAATTCTTAAAAACACAAATGGCGGGATGCTTTCTGTCGAAAATTCCCGGATGTTCCCAGCATCCTTTTCGGCCGTGCAGAAGGAATTCAAAACACGTGTTAGCGAAAGTGGTCCTAAGGAAATGGCTATTGTTCGGCGAGTTAAGGAAAAGAGAGGGAAAAATTCACGAATATATCAAGAAGAGAGATGGAAGTTTGCTGAGAAAGTGGCGTTTTGTTTCGCAAGGATGTATTTTGGAAAAAAATCCAAGTCAAATGTCGGTCATTTTCGAGGTGTAAAATTGCGTCAAAAACACACATTTTTGATTTTTATGGCAAACAAATTGAACTAATGCCCAGAAATCGGACCTGTAAGTCAGTTTACTTGAGGTTAAAATATGAAGAGTTATCTACATTGTAGTTGTCACTAATAACTGGCCATGAGATCGATGTTACGAAAATTCAGAAAGTTATAATTTTTCAAAGCAGTATCGATGTTTACGGCCGGTTTCGGCCGGTGTAGGAGTCAATGGGTTAACTAAGATCCTACAAGTCTGGACAAAAAGGTCGATCATTTGACGGTGTTATTTGAGAATTTCAATTTCCCAGAATTCCTTTTGGACATAGCTTTCATGATTTTCAACCCGACAACGATTATGCAATTTTGAAATGATGATGACATCAATGACGACACATGTGTGAAATTGACGGTGGTGATTTATGATGTGTAAAGTATGATGGGCACTTAGCCAGAAAGCTTGGATAATTAAAATATCATTTGGTTGAAGAATCATCTAATATTTGAGACTCAATGGTGAATGCTCTGAAAATTAAATTACTGGTTTGCTTTCTTCCCCCCCCTTTTTGTTTTCTTTTCATCCTCTTTATGTCTCTCTCCTTTAAAGCTTTTTCAACTGACTGTCAGTGAATCCTTTCCCGCCATTAACAGCAACAACTTACAAACCCAGGATCGTTTTACCTACGTACACATTTACCAATGTCCACCACTTGTACATGTACGTACAGTCAAAAAGACATCAATGTCGTTTATCATCAATAAAACTTGAAAATAAGATAGCTTTGCTGTATTTCATTTTCAAGCACGATTAAGTATTTGGTGACTTTTAAAACTGTTTCGACATACCGGCAAACACTGGGGTTGGAGTTTGACAGTAAAAAAAGCTAACAGTAAACAGTCATACCTTTGTAATTTGTTTCCTTCGGCCGATCGTATAAAATCTACATCTTCACCCTCATCCTTATGACTTTTCTCAGTTCCTAACACATTTTTACCAGCCTTTTGTAGTTGTTTTGTCTCTTTTTTCTTGGAAAAAGTGAAAGAAAACGATTTGCTCTCTCCGTCCGCCATCTTGAAAATCCTGATACATTCATGTGAAATACCGCTGTTCTCTCTGTCTGTATGGTCAGGTTATGACGTCATTTGGTATTCAACCCATCAGTCGATCGATCGATCCATTTATTTCTCGCGATTCTAAAATAAATGTTTTTCATATATATCACATTTTTATCAAAAAATATTTAAATTATATAAAACAATAAGAAGAAGAAAAAGAAATAAGAAAAGGAAAAGGATTTTAAAAAATCAAAAAATTTTTTTATCGACTCCGAGGTTCGAACTCATGGCTAGTTGGCCACTGGATCCAAGTTTTTGTCCCACTCCCACCCCTCCCATATCGAAGAAAGTAGCGAAAAGAAATCATTAAAAAAAATGAAATAAAAATAAAAATTGGACGATTCTCCCTAGACATTCTGAGAAGCTGAGACATCGAATCGATTTACGTATAGGGTGAAGATTTCGGCCCCACCCGCGCTATCCCGGTACTACATAAAACTAAGTCATAACCAAAAGGCCAGTGAGGGAGGGAATATCCGGCCCCTAAGCCGTACATGGATATTCTCTATTAGACCATTGCTCCATCTAGAAACACATAATATAATAAGGAGTAACTTTTGTAGTCTATTCGGCGAAGTTTCATTGTAATGCTAATATTCAGTCAAACATCCTTAGGGACACCATTTGAATAGAGATTGAAAACAACAGCAATGATGAACTCTTAAGAAATAGAACAATGCGGTCAGTCAATTTGTTGTTTATTTTATTGTATTTACACAATCACTAGCGTAGAATCTGTAAATAAACAAATGAATAAATAATTTCGGAGTATCACGCAGAGCACAAATACATTCATTCCTGAGGTACCGGGCTACCTGTGGCGCGTTATCATGGCGGCCGCGAGCAGCAGGAAATCTTTCCATTCCGTTCTTCTTTCTTGGTTTCTTGGCGCTATTTGTGGCTGCATTTAAGCTTTATTGCTTTTGATAATCCAGCAGTAGTAAACCGCTATCTTAACTAATACTACTATAATTGGAAATTCTGTAGAAAACTGATGAAAGAAGCCTTCTAGTCGCTTTCTCAATATTGACCCAACTTTTTGTATTAATTGATTGTAATAATTTCCAATCACTAAGCAATATAGCTAATTACTGAGGGACGACCAACGGAACGTCGTGTTTGTAGAAGTGGCTGATTTATTAATTATTTGTCTATTTACTTAATAAGGCATATCTTTGGTAGCCGTAATAGAGCTCTGAGGGGTTTACTGCATGGAGGGCCATTCAACTCATAGACACATTTATCATAAATTTTAGGATTTTAGGGCCTAAATATCAATGTAGCTAAGTTTTATTTTGAGAAATAGGCAATCAGATAGCTTTGTATCATCTCTCTTCTGAGTAAGCGTTGCATACTGAAAGGTCTTTTTCTACTGCAAGACGCTGAATGAATGTACTACGAGTGGTGCGCGCGGTAAACTGACGTGCGTAATTTACGCATGAGATTTTTATTACAAAACGGGTTCTTTTAGCCGTTTCTTTTAATTATGACTCACTATTGAGTACAATGAGAGTCTGTAGCAATCCCTATGACACTGACTTATACAAACAGGTTCAAAAGTAAAATATGGTGCTTCTTTTGATGCTATCACAGTCCACACAGTGACACTGTGTCAGAAAACTTCCATAAAATCTCTTATGCGGCAAAAACTGAAGGTTTAAATTTGATTTTAACCCGTTTATTATGTACACCTCGCTCGAGTTCCCTTGATGCTACTTAGTCTACAATAGCGTCAACTGATATCTATAGCCTTTTTTTAGCAAGACGACTGCTTTTTAGTCGGTTGGTCGCGCGTTCTTTGATTTAGACCTCGATGCCGATAATAATAATAATAACTTTATTAATGTCTCAAAAAATCTTATAGCTGGGCACAAGTGCCCTACTAATCGGGGAGATCCCTGGATTGACTACCTTGGCTTGCGTCGTTTTCTTCGATCCCATTATCTGCACCTTCAACAATTGTATACGCTTCGGTACCACTTTTAATGCAATTCACAGAGTGCATGTATCATCGTGCTAGGTTTTTATCTTCAGTTCTCAGAAATACTGACGCATGTACGCGGTAACATACTAGACGAGCATGTATTACAACAGACTGAAACTCCCATAATACAGATCAGAGAACGTTTCTGATATATTAGTTATACATACGAGTGGCTCAGTCCTAAGGCATCAGGGGTCCTTCGTATAATTACACTGAGCTAGTTCAATTTAAATCTCATAGCTCGCATGCATATAAACTTCTCTTGGTATATTTCTTGTATGTGCGCAGCATCAACTCGGTGGGCGAGTTGTTGAGTTGCAGTGTTTAGATTCGACAGAAACCAGGCAAGCAATCATAGTACGGTTTTACAAACAAACACTTGAATACAAGTAGCCATACCCTATAATCTAGGCGGGTTATACCGCGCACCGTGAGAACAGCCTAACCGGTAAAGTGTGGTTTTTGAAACCTCTTTGTCATTCATCCTGATTTTCAACCTTCCGACATCTCGTTAACTCAACAGCTAAGGAAATCCTGATTTTGATGGACATTGCGGGCCACTTGAGAGTGAGACTTAGGAAGGAAAATGTGAGAGAATACCGTAGCAAAAACAGCGTTTATTGTCATTTAGCTCAGGCCGAAACGGTTCGGGAGAATTAGAAGATGACAGAAATAGACGTGATATATGGTATATGGATTGACGGAGAGGATGTACAACATTGGAGATGAGAAACACTATCGACTTGGCGGAATAATGATGCGCATTTGATGGGCATTTATAATAATAATTTCAAGGGAGAAAGTGGTAAAGAAGATGGCAGAAACAAAGCATGAATATTCCTGATTATTTCATAAGTAAAACAAGAAAGAAACGAAAATCTAGTCATACTCTTTTAATTTTAATTTTTATCTAAATTTAATTTTTTTCAATTTTTAAACTGAAAAGTTCAACAACAAAAAAGAACCGAACAGAGATACCTCTGTTTTGCAACAATATTCCAACAATGTTCCTGTGCAATTACTGTACTACTACTGAGAAAGAATAAAGAAACAAACAGGTCGCCCTTATATTGCTACAGTATTCAAGCGATCATTGAAACTGAAAGCTCTTCCAAAAAGGAAACGCATATTCAGATACCTCTCCATCGGTGTTACTACAATGGTCAAAAGATTGGCTTACAATTGCTATTACTGTCTTGGAAGAGTATATATTAGAAGAAAGTATAACAGCATATGGTTTAGCAATCATTATTAATTGATATCCGTTCAATTCCCTTGAATCGAGTCTGATAATTTGCAAGGTCAATCCGCCAAACACTTCTTGTCAACCATAATTCATCGTAATATAACATCTGAACGAGAAGAAATGCTAAAACCTCTTGGTGGCCATTGAGACAAAATCCCCGCTGTGGCGCAGTCGATCCAGACACCGATGCTTTACCAATATTATATTAGCGGCTAAGCGTTTAAGACAATGGAGCGACGTCCATTGACCAGTGACAATTGACAAGGCGGTTTGTGAACTACTTCAGTGATTTGATTTACTGACGGACGACTTTGGTTTCTCCTTTGCAGCCGAAATATCACCGACGGCTGCAAACGAGACTAAAGGAGGGGTGTCGAATGGTCCCCGTAAAAAGTCAGTCTCGCAAAATTTCGGTCAAATTTCGCGGGTCTCGAAGTCTCGTTTTTTCGTAAAAAGCTGTCTCAGAGTCTCGAAGTTTGAAAACAAAGGAAATCGATGAAAAAGCGTCTCGGGCTTGTAAAAATATGCCTTGTCTCGCAAGGTCTCGCCTTGACCATTCGATACCCCTTAAAGGGATGGACCATTATATTTTTTGGGGAGAGGGGAGGGGGGATGGGGGTTGGGCATGCAAGAATAGAGAAAAAAATTCATGCACAACATGCAAGGCAAAGGGAAAAAAATGAGCAATCCTTTCTACTCTTGGGGTGTATGTAATGAAAAAAACAATTCTTGCACAAGCTTGAGGAAAAAATCCCCCCCCCCCCCCAAAGTATATATAATGGTTCTGATCCCTAAGCACTATAGGTGGACTGCATGAGTCTCCTATTCCCCCTTTGGGCCTGAAACTCAGGTTAGTACGTATACACAACATTCACATGATTCTCACTATACCCGGCCTCTATACACTTGCGGCTTTATAATCCACCCGTGATTGCGCATGCGTTGCATTTATCACCTCGGACTCGCTATTCTAGTAGAGCTTTACTGACAAAATTAATGAAGCTTTCATTAACAATTACGCACTGCTGTAAACGCAAACACAAACCCGACTAATGATCATGCACAAGCGACATTGTGTCAATGTAAACAGGGGCCTGCAGACGCAAGGATAAGGATAGGATAAAAAAACTCATCCATTTCTTATGTTTAATTGCGCTATAGCTTATGCTTGCGTCGGGCCCGTTTTCACATCAGTGACACAGCTCACATGAGCAAGCGCCGATAACCAGGCTTTATCAAGCATTTTGGATTTCTTTTGACAAGTATTTCTCGGCATATCAGCTTGTCTTTCAGCGTCAATTCTGAATAAAATAAACTGTTTTATTGGCACATTTTCAGCTAAAGAGATCAGTAGAACTCTAAGAACGATCACAAATGCGTAGCTCAATTTTAAACCGTATCAGGGAGTGATAACTCGACATACTTTCTGACCAAGAAATGTTCTAGAATCCTTGTCCATATGGTGGTTATAATTCGCATCTGGCAGTCAGTAGAGTGACTGAACAAGATCATCCGTTGGATAGCAATATTTACTTAAATGATTTAGACCCTAACTAAACGGCGTCCGATATTGCTTTCATAGTAATTGATTCAAGGCGACACGCCTCACAGCTGAGTACCTCGACGGAATGAAGCTCGTAAGGTTTTAATTTCTGTTCTTGCAGCGTACTCTTTCCTCGTATCGAGTTGTATTGAAAAGCGCGAATTTGCTTTGTATGTTGCCGCACATGCATTGACAGCCATTCTTTCTAGAGCAAGAGAAAGAGACCGAGAATGAACAAGAGACTGAAAACTGCAGAATTATGAATGTACAGATGGTGTAAAACAATTAAAACCAGCCGTTTTTGAACGCCGCCCCCACAACAGGCATCGTCCACAAAATTGAACACGAAAACTGATACTTTACATTACTGACGAGTTTCAAACTGAGATGGAAATAGCAATCGAATATCCAGCCTTCTGCATATGTGTTTCTGTAAAACGTTAACAACCATAATATGCATGCATGCACTGCAGGGGTGAGATCGTACGCATGTAGTGGGCACGCGAGAATGCGGGGAAAACTGAGACGTGGGCCGAATGCTAAAGTAAACAATTAAAAAAGAAAGGGGAAGGGAACTTAAGAACTAGCCAAATAGCGTATGCAGGAGAATCGATCAGGATTCGAGAAGTAGAAACAGTCAAACTATAAATTGACATACGAAAGGAGATGGAGAGAGAGTGCGCGCACATTGAGAGGAATTCCTCGGTCTGAACTACGCTCACACTCATCTCTCCTTTCGTATGTCAAGCTAAAGCCGGGTTGACTGAGCTAGTTTTTCTCCATCTGAATCAGTTGTGATTCTCTTAATTATTGGATGAATAAATACTCAGTTTACTTGATGGATATGATATAACTACTGGACAATTTCGGCTTCCTTGGCCCAAGAAAAGGAGCGCGCGAGACTTTTAGCTTGGTTCAATGGTTCATCGATCACTGTTTTATTGTACGCAATGTTCAACATAATGTAACCGATGGTTGACCGCGCCAAAGTTTGTTGAAACCCGATGATATTACTTGTAAAATGCTCACTATTAATGGTATCACATAACTGAGATGTGGTAATTGGTCTCATCTTTCTTTGTAGTTCGAGTTTTTCATTTCCTATAATTTCTTTTTTTTCCCTTTCGTCTTTCTTGTAGTAACATTTAGTAACCCATTCAGCAGCTTGGCTGGTATCAAAACAATCTAAAAATATAATATATAAGAAAGCATTAGTCAGTAATAGTAGTAACCTTTATTTAATATGTAGGGTAACCCATCCAGCAGCAGGCCCTGCATAACTTATCAAAACAATTACAATCTAGCTTTGGCTCTTTAATTTTCATTATTCCTCTTCCTTTCCTTTTTCCTTTCCTTTCCTTTCCTTTCCTTTCCTTTCCTTTCCTTTCCTTTCCTTTTCTTTCCTTTCCTTTCCTTTCCTTTCCTTTCCTTTCCTTTCCCTTCCTTTCCTTTCCTTTCCTTTCCTTTCCTTTCTTTCTTTCTTTCTTTCTTTCTTTCTTTCTTTCTTTCTTTTTTCTTTCTTTCTTTCTTTCTTTCTTTCTTTCTTTTTCTTTCTTTCTTTCTTTCTTTCTTTCTTTCTTTCTTTCTTTCTTTCTTTCTTTCTTTCTTTGGCTTTCTTTCTTTCTTTCTTTTTCGCAATCATTTGGTTTCATTGACACGCTCTTTTATAAGCGCAATTTGAAAAGTGAAATTTGTTGCAAAGTAGTTGTTTCAGTTCTCATGCAGGTTGTGTCCATCAGTAACAAGCCTTCAAAGTTTTTTGATCATTTATTATGCATTTAATTATTTTACATGCCAGCCAGTTCTCAAAATTATTTCTACTAATCCTCAAATATTCCTAGCTGTCGTTCACGGTATTAACTGAGTTATTTTTGACTTTTTGTGAAGGTAATTGATCAAGCAATTCTCACGCGATATATTTGCCTCAATCTCAACCGGACTCATCTCCCAAACAAACAAAGCAGAAATGTATATATATATACTGATTTTCTTCCTTGCGGAAACTAAAGTTGATAACCAACAATAAAACCCTAATTTCTAGTTAACATCTGTCTTCTATCATTCCCTAATCTTTCATGACTTCAATAGGAAAAAGAAATGCTTTCACAATGCTACGAAAACAACTTTCTTTTGTCAAGAATACAAGGATTACTACTGAATAGAAAGCTACTGGTCTGGAGCACTGAACCGTGTGCAACTATCAGTCTACATTATTTACTGTAAAGTTTCATTTCTAATGCTTTAATTAAACATGTAATTTCTCAGTTTCAGTCAGTAAAAGTGAAGGTATTTTTTTAGAAGTTCGCCTCCTCTTCACAGTGAAGATTTTGAGCAACAGTGCAACTATCATCGACATGACTCGGTAGAGTTTCGTTTCTAATGCTTTAATTAAACATGTAATCTTTTTCAGTAACTGAGTGAAGATATTTTTAAAAGTTCGTCTCCTCCTCTTCACGGGAGTGAAGATTTTTGTCATCACGAAACGCACAAACGATTCGATTCACTTCAGGTTTCAACAGCCAAGTGTCTGAAATGTATATCATGTCAGTGAGCTTTTGCCTCGAAGGCAACAATAGTTCTTTTCTGATCTTAATTTGGTTTAACTGAGAAGCTATAGATCGAACAAAATTCACAATCAGTTAATCGTCGTCTTTTATAGAGTTAATTTTACTTTAGAGATTTAACTGTGTATCTTTTAGATTCACATTAAAAGCTGAAAAATCCATTCAAGAGCTTAAGGACGTTTTAAATTGTGTACAATTGTTGCTACTTTTTTTAGTTTCGGATTTATAAACACCCAAAAGGCGTCCCGATTTGAGCATTACGGCAATTACTGTACTTCCTTTCGCTGATTGTGATTTGTGGCTCTATCAGATGAGCTGCCGACTCCCTGGAGCACAGAACAATCGAAATTATCTGCCTCTTTCTTCCGTATACCAATATCAAGTTAGAAGAACGTCCGGTGAATACACAGGTGCAAACTTACTCCACGCGCGCGCCTACATATTGAAACAAATCACTCAAAAAAGACAATCTTCTTTGACATACTTCATTGAAATGCTTCCACAATCCAAACTGACTAAATAGTCTCAAAACTCCGCCTAGTTTTCAACGACTCTTTCGAACTTTCTTCGAGAGGAAGATGAGAAAGGTTTTAACGCAAAGAAGGCGAGGCGGCCTGAAGTCTATTGCTGTTGTTGGATTAGGTCCTATCAGTAGTGATATCTGGTGAAACGAGAACTCATTATCACTATCGATGGATCCGTTTTGTCTGAAAGCCTTGCTCACCGGGGCAGTAGGATGGCTAATAATTACTGTAAACCTACCATCAAACTATAGCTGAATTGAGCACTTTGCATGCTAATGTGGATTTCTGTAAGTGCCATTGATGGCTTGGCTGACGTAAGAGTCCAAGGGCGTGGATATGAACAGCAGGGCTACTGGATCTCCTTTGTTGATGGCCTGAACTCTCTGGAACGAAATTAAACTTAATTGGGTCCAAAATACTGAAGGGAAAAGCAGAAAGCACTGAGCCATAAATATAATAAGCATATAAAATGTTCTGCATGGGATATAGTGATGGATTTCATATAAACCATATAGGAACACCGAGAGAGTGACTCTTATATAATGCACTATAGCTGCCTACTTCCTTTGTGCTTTTAACTAATCTTAATTCTTGGAAAGAAAGTTAAGATATAGTTTGCCTTAAACCAAGAGAAAAACAGAAAAAAACCCAGAAATGATAGTCATAAATCCAATGATAAAATTAGCCATGGCAAGACAACACTACGAGTTCATGACTTCGGTGTATAAGTTGGGCAGGGTCGAGGAAGTCACAATTGTGGCTTTAGTGACAGCACAAGGTCACTCAAATTCGCCAATTAATTGGATTTGCGGCAAACACATTTAATTTTAAATTAAACTCCCTTTTCTTTAATAAACCTTTGTCTGTTTGTAGCTTAAATATGTCTGGAACTGTCATAAAGTTACAAGAAAATGATATCGAAATGTACGTAGGACAAGCAAATTGGCTCATTCAGAAACTGTATAGAAAATGGTTGTTACAAACTAACTAGTTGTCGTACACGACACAGCCATTTAGAGTAGTACAGTCAAATGCTGTAAGCAAGAGAACACAGCAACTCTATAGTTTCAGACTCTATCGAAGTGTTGCTTTCAGGAAGAACTGAATGTTTCCTTTTTTCATGGTGAACGCAAACGAATTAATATTTGCGCCTTTCACTTCGATCTGCGCGATTCCCTTTCAGCATCAACACCCGCAATTTATTTCTACTTTGAAAAAACTCCTATTCAAAAAGTCGTTTTATTTGCATTTTAAATAAAGGTGAACCTAAAATTTCCTGCTTTTCCAATTGAAAAAATAAACGAAATGTCCCCATGGTAGATTTAGTTTTTGATCACGATTGAGCAGGGAGTGAAATGATGCTGTTCATGCTGAGTCAGTTAATTCCACCTTCAAAGATTGATTCCTTTGCCAGTTTGTCAGCTTCATGTAATTACCCAGCCAAAATCAAACATATAGTATAAACTACCAATTTGTAACTTATTTTCCTGTTGACTTAAAATATACTGAAAATAAAACGCGACAAAGACTCGAGCCATCGTAAAAATACATGCACTTGTAATATTTGACTTTCCTGACTTACACTAGTAAGGTCAAAGCAACATTTTCACAGTACCCTTTTAAAGCATGTAGCTTTCCTTGTTAAGTGCTTCACATTTGTTTTTCTTTTACGCTGAAAAGTACAGTGTTGTTTCAGCGGCTTTGATCAGTAAAAAGTCCGTGGATCGTTACTGTATCAACAAACCGTAGTAAAAACAACTGGGGCGTATGTCAGATGTCTTTGCAGTGACTCCATATTGTTTTCTGAATGAAAACTTAGTCATATTTCAACGCGCGGGCTTTGACTTTGTGTGAACTTTCAGAGTACGCGAGGCTCTCCTGCCTTCCTGGTCTAAGTGAGCTCTTTTCTGTCTTCTTGCTGCATGCAACCGACGCTATACATAGGGAGATCACTCTCCTTGGAGACCCTAAGTCTAGCTGTCTTGTCGCCTCGAACTATTTCATTCAAAGCCGTTAGCTCTAGCTGCATTGTTGTTTTAGATAGGGACACAATGTAGTTGTGGGATATTTATAAACCCCAAGTGATGTTTAGCTAGTGTTTTGTGTGTTTTGGAAGTCACTTAAGACTGCTACTGAGCGCGAAGGACTGTGAAAAATACACACTCCAATTGATGAAATTCACCCACAGAGCACCAACAGATAGCAAGTTCCCGGTAAGAAGAAAATGATAACTGTAGTTATGCCAGCGTGAAATTTCGATTCCTAGCAAGAAGCTATCGACATCATGATATCCCAATATAGTGTCCCTATATATAGGGAATTGGTCAGTTCAAAACCTCACAGTCAAAACAGTTCAGCTTTCGTTTCCGATTTAAGGTGAAGGGACAGGAAAACCCTTGAAAAAATTCAGTAAAAAAATCGAGATAAAAAATACCGACAACTAGTTGTTTTTATTATATTCAGAGAAAAGACAACTTAGTTTTACTTCACCGGGAATATATACATATGAATTCAAGCAGATAAGTCTGATTTGCAATAATGTTCTTCGCGTTGCAGCAGGGCGGGCGCGGGAACATCGATCGAGGTTCCTAGTTGACACGGGTCAAAAGCCCTTGCTATTGCTGAACTGCCGTTTTACTCCCATATCGCGCGTTACGCAAGAAAAATAGCAAATTAAGTTCGGATTGAAATTCTGTTTCATCATTGCGAAAAGGTGAAGGAGTCAAATGCTATGGGTTGTACAATCAAACACCATATGTAGAGGCCGGGTCAGAGCTTGTCAGTACGGCACTGAAAAGTTTGGCCTCTGAAAAAAAAAGTGTAAGGTGCTGCAAACCACAGCCAGAAGTTTAATGTAAAATTGATGACATCTTTCTTCTCTTGGAAATTGGTCTGTGAATCATTCATGATGCAGATAAACTCGTCGGATGATTTTGACGGTGTCTCACAGCGCTCGTTATTCATTCCTTTTTTCACCTCTTCATTTATTCATCATTCTGTCAGCTTCCAGTATAGTTCCGAGTTTCTCTACGTGAGAGCCGTCGATCTGACGTTTCTCCTTCAATTTGAGAACGATTAATATTTATATTTGTTATACATAGTTTTCAGTTTGTTTCGTGGACAGTTTGTAATTATTTTAAAAAAATTTGAACAAAATTTGAGACATGATTGAAGCACTTTTTGGACCGAGAAATGGACGAAAAAGAGTTTTGGCAAAATAGGAAAAACGTATCGGTAACACGATCTCTTGAGACTCACACCAGTTATAGGGAATCAAAACAAAGAAATTGCAGAGAAACAAATTAACTCTGCTTCGTCAGGTAAAGTAAATGTTTGGGTTTATAGTTGACTCTATGGTCATTCAGTTCTCCTTTATTTCCAAACAATTTGCAGCAACTGGCAAAATGACAAAAGTGTTGTAAAAGTGTTCAAAAAAGGGAAACATTCACCAGTTCCTTCGGCCAGTGCTAAGGAATGGTAGATATTTACATTTGTATTTAGTTGTTTGGACGCAGATATAGACAAATAAAGTCCGCAATCTGTGTAGCAGCACACTTTCATTGTTAAGTTTCCAGCTGTTTTGGGGTAAAAACAAAAAACATTGTTTATTCAAAAGCAAATGGCAACTGGTCGAATAGATTATGAAGATGCACAATTGGTGGGCCCTGAACTGATCAGCCGATATCAATAATGCATTTAGCTGTAGTTTTTTGTTCTAAGTAGCAGAGAAAAAGGATTTTATCGAGAAGGTTTTTGCACTACACCTCAAAATTTTGTTTAGTTGATCTCCCGCCGTTTCCAATTTTACATCTGACCTGACGTTAGCCAATCACAGTGCGTCTTATTGTATTGTCAATCGTGGGTGGTCAGTTTCATGTCTTGAAGACTTGAATTACAATCAGTTTCGTAAAAGTAGCTTCCAACACTTCGCTCATGAGTCGTTTGTGCGGCTTTCTGAGGTGAATAGAGCAGTGGACGCTGTAGCTAAGTCGCTTGATGATCAGTCATTGTTGAATGGAGCTGTTTTGATGTAGTAGATCCATAGTGATCGGTGTAAAACTAACCGTACTCACATTAGGCCTGTTCAAAATATTACAACATGGCGTCGAGGACCTCGATTACTTGCTTGGTGTTATGGTTGGTTTTATGTCGTCTCTCGTGTGGCCAAACACCGGGGACGACGGCATGTGGAAGGATTAAGCCCTGTTCTTGCTCAGCAAGGCATGTTGTGTGTAAAAATGGCCGTTTTACTCAAGTTCCATTGGGGATTCCTTCAGACACTCTGTCCTTGTGAGTATACAGTCAGTCATTCACACATTTCAAAATGTATTGATGTAGTTTATTTGAGTTGTTTACTGCGTCAAAGTGGACGTTTAAATTGTGTTTTGTGAGTGTTCAGATACTGGGTAATGTTCTTTATAGCTTTCCAGTGGAAAGGGACCTTGTAGTAGAATTCAAACACTAGTTTTTCACGATAAGACTTGAGCAGTTCGTGTGTATAGTTTATCTCAAGGTGAGAGGTCTTTGGCTAGTAGTTCAACGCGTTATCTTCGTATCGTGTTTCAACCAAGATACAGAAAGAGTCAATCGAAATTGTACCTTGTTATGTGTCGGAATAGATCCAGGATATTCGTACATGAATAAAAACACTTCAGTCTAATATTATCCCGAAGTTTTTGAGACATCGTCAATTTGTTGATTGAGCTAATTCACTTCTCCACGTATAAACCCTTCACGGGGTATTTACCTGAGGTTCTGTGATTGATCTTGCTGTTTATTCGGCATTTGTATCGTAAATTCTCATCAAGAGAGGATCAGTTTGCAACAGAAAGAGGAAGGAACTTGCCGGAGTATCTAACAAGTTCAAAAGTGACATATTACGAAAGAATTAGCTCCGACATTCGAAGTCTGATAACACAATGCCAGCAGGGATCATTTCTTTAGCTTTGGATCCAATCGTTGCTATTTGACATACGACACAGATCCAACGAGTTTGATCCAGACAAGTGCCAACAACGATCATACACGGGTATTTCTCGCAAAGTCAACTTTCTGGGTCCCTATTTGTCCTTCTGTCCAGCAGATGTCTCACACAAACATTTGACTTTTATATATAGACTTACTTTCTCTTTGATCGAATTTGATTTGCTCTTTATTAGAATTTGTACTTTAGCGTCGTATTCCTTTGCGTTTTTCAAAGCTTGTTGTTCCATTATATAAAGGCATTGTGCCGAGGTGTTTGAAGGCAATTCGATTCCAACAATGATGATTTCAGTGTATTAGAATACACACTATTATTAACTGTCTTTATAATTGCCGTCAGGATTAGGTCGGATGTTGCGTGTACGTAAAGTACAAAAGACTATGGCTTATAGTATCCGAACAACGAGGCAAAATCAATCGTGTAGAAAAGTCAGAATTGTGTTTGCCACGGCATATAATAGGTTTGAAGGGGGTCTCTTTCGGAATTGACTTTGTGTACGGCGTTTGTACCGACACGGTTCGCTCTTTTGTAAAACACGTTTTAAATAAAGAGCCGCTTTTGCGTGTAGTGTTTACACGTCGAATTTACAATATTGAAACTATATTGTCTCGAGACTACGTGAAACTGACACACTGCGTTAGAAGATTGTATCGAATCTTTTATTGGCTCCAAATTCAACCGAATAACGCGTCTTCTTCGGGAGTTTTGTTTTCACCACATGTACTGGCCAAAGCGCGGTCGAGTTTTCTTTTTTCTGAACCCACAACAGCTTGGAACACTCTCATCTACTATCCCGCTGTGATTCCATTTCGCTAAGAAAAAGCTTCCCTTATTGTCAATTCAAGTCGTATTCCTCACGAATTCTGATAATTTTTCCAGGTTAATTGCAATTAACTCCCTTCGATTTAGCGTGCTTTCACCTTCGTACAAAAGTTTTTAGACCCTGATTTGAAAAGTTGGTCATGATGAAAGTCGGCCTTGATTCTCGTTGACTCGACCATATGGGCATTTTTTGGTCCATAGATCAATATTCAGAGTGCTATCCAAAGCAATATACCCTGGGGCCATAATCTCATGTGTCTTACCGCTATATGAAAAGACATGCAAATATTGAACAAAATGTACCCCCTGTCGTGAACTTTATTAATGACTGAGAGAAGCTGATATAGTTGGATGCTCGGTGTTATTGTCCCTAGGCTCTGTTGTTTAGTTGCTTTGAAATGAGTTTTTCTTTCGTGTCCTTGCAATCTAAATATCCAAAAGTTCTCTTCATTCACATCCACGAGCTGATCTTAAATCTCTGCATTTGGTAATGTTTATTGACTCAACGTCCTGTAGTTTATGTATCTAAGAGTGTCTGAAAGAATTTGAATGCTGTTTGTACAAGGGAAAAATGCCCATGTGTAGTTTATACAACACCCCAAGGAACCTACATACGTTTATGCTACAACCAGTGTCACCACGGTTGGATGTAGAATTATAAACATTTCATCCCCAAACACACATGTTCTTATATACTGTCCTAATAGCTCTCTCTCTCTGACACAATGGATGAAAATTGTTTTTATTACTGAACAAACCAGTTCATTTGATTAATTTATGTATTTAACCAAAGCTCATGGTATTGGGTGTTTGTTCTTGACACAAGATTAACAGGTAGACGCTAACATACTGCACAAAACACAAAGTAAACACAACTTTCCTGTGCTCTGTTTATGCGTGAAATTACTAAGTGTTGCACTGTTCTTAGAACAAATAATTATCAGTTAGAAAGATCTTCTGTATTTTCTTTAGTGACCCGATAATTGTCTTAGTTCATTTTCAATAGTTTGGTTAGAGGCTGCAGTCTTCAGCACTTCAGATCTTATCTCTTAGTCTGGATGTATCCTATCCTATACCTATTACCCCAACACGCTTATATAGACTACTTAAATTGACACAACCAAACTCCTTTGCAGAAGCCCATAGTCCACATAAACCATGTCTCTTTGAGATTGAAATTAAGCGTACAGTGTTGCACATGTACATGTATTATTGATCACCAATGATCATCTACGGAAACCTGGGGTGTATTTGGGTAAATTTGTGCTTGAGGGTTCTAATAGAAGTGGGATTGGATTAGCAATTGAAGGCTATAAAACCATTGTTGATAACATATTTGATTAGGGTGTGACTCGCTCATTCCCTGATCTTTTCTTATTTATTCTTGAGCATGAAGATTGACATTGCTTGACAGGCATTGTTCAAAGACCAATTCAAAGACCGCTACTAAAATGCCTCAGTTCATTCAGTAATTAACTTCCACACTATAATCAACTTGTTATGCTTTGTGAACTGTTAACCATATCTGGTCTCGCACAGGGCATTGTCTTTTGTAAAGCAGCATAAAGTATGTGTTGAAGATATTGATCAAGCTGTTAAGTACTCTTTTGTGCAGCTGTGCAAAATGAATTATAGCGGCTGAATGTTCACTTACTTGAGTATCTTAGTAGTTTATTCACAAGAACATTCGCAAGAAGTATTGGTTGTAATATTTATAACAACAATAACTTCTTTCAATCACATGTTTTTACTACTATATTTCCAAGCTTCTGTCGGTCTACACCACACATTTCATTATACAATTCTGGACTACACTAGAGGTGTTTGGTTTAGCGAATGCCACATCTGTGTTCAAGAGGTTTCAACATAATTTATGACAACTTCACTGTCATTTTGTAATTTTCCTTAGCAAATAATGCTACAATATAATAAATGTTTACACTAATGACAGTCTTAATCACATCTGAATGCATTCTTGTGTTATTTATAACTAGTGCTCATTCTATTAAGGTAACTTAATCAATGAAGAATTGAAGTATAAGTGTTTTTGAATTTACCAAAGATGATGTTGTTCACCAATGAGTCAAAGTACAGACACACGTGCAGTGCATGTGCTTCAGCATGTAGCCTGTGCGCACTTCCGTTGCATGCACGTGTAACAAAAGCCACCTATATGCATTGTTGTAAATGAGTTCAAATTGTTTTCCATCTCGAGTAACCAAAAAAAATCAACACTAAAATATACCTCCCTTTTTCAGCTGGATTGTCAAACTCTCTTTACAAATAACTGTAGTCCTTGATTTCATCATGATTTATAGCTCTTCAAGTCTAACAGGTTTCTCCTGAGTTTGTTGTACTGTTTTGTTTGTTATTCTGATTTACAACAAGTAAGGATTGACGTTTCAGTTATAAATCTGATTGTTTTCATCTTTGATCATATCACAATTTGTTTGTTTGTAAGATGAAAGATTGTACCCCGTAGAAAGTATCAACTGTAGATCTAAATGTCTGATAGCCATATTTCATGACAATGAATTACACCTTGAAGCAAGTGACATTTAAGTGTCTCAAGAATACAGTCTGTATTATAAACTGTTAGAATGAGAAAAGATATCATGTTTGATGTACAGAAAACACTTATTTAATCATTTGTTAAATTTGAGAAATATGAAGGGCTGACCCTGCAAGAACGGAGTAAGTGACTTGTGATCAAATCCCAAGTTCTCCTTTGAAATTCAAAGAATCTTGAGGAGAATTTAGATTTTGAGCAGAGATCACTTAGATTATTACTCCGTTCTTTGTATATATAATTATTATACAATTTTAATATCTTATTTTCCAAAATTTTACAGTATTAGTAATAATATATAGTTTCGTAGCTTATGATCTTCTTTTCTTCACATAACGTAACATTCCTTATGATTATCACTAGTTCTGTATTGTTTTACGTAAAGCACTGTAAGTGTGAATTCGTTTTCTCCACCTTTATCTCATCTCTGAATCACAAAACTATTGGATTCTTGATACGTGATCAATCTGCGAGACTATAAAATGTTGGCATGGAGACAATAAAACCTACAAAAACCATGGAATATGTACAGTGAAGCTAGAGACCTTTTAGGGTTATGATGTTTGCCCTGGGTGCAGTTATAGCCACACCTTTGACATTATACAGCCTATGCGGATGTTTAATAGTTTCAAGTTTCAATAGTAACAAATGTTCACTATTTAAAAAAAAAAATTTCAATGAAGAATAAAAGAGAGTGATAAAAAAAATTCAATATAAAGTACAAATACTGTAATTTTCAAGTTGTAGTTGACTCTTGCTCAGCCAGATGCCCTTTGGACCATTTTACATGTCCTAGTGTAATGTCCACCTAAGGGCAACAGCAAAGACTAAGTATTTTAGTGTCTGGTACATGTATATAGAGGTGGTGAGCTAGAGGGGTGTCTATCTAGATTTTACTCAGGTTTATCAGAATAATTTGTTGCACAATTTATAATGTCCATACTGTGTTATATCCTAATTCTAATTAGCCACACAAATATGCTTGCATTACCATGCTATAGACTATTTGTTTTAGCAACCGACATGTTTATTTTTAGTCTCTGGTAAAGTGACATAGATCACCCTATCAGAAATAATAATTATTAAATTGGCCAAAATTATATATTTTTCACTCTTAGTACAATGAATTACTATTATTATTATGAACCAATTAAAAATTTATTGGACAAAACCACTATTTTTGTTATTACAATTAGTTTCATACGAATGAGTTCTAACCATTTGTGGTGTGTTTGTAGGGATCTAAGTCATAATAACATTGAAGAGATAAACGTCCAAGAACTTGCACATCTGAAGTCTCTAAGACATCTGTAAGTACTCATTAATGATTCATTCAAACTTGTTAATAATTCATGAGGACATAACAAAGAAATCACTGCCGTGAAGGAGGTCTGAAAATGTGGTCAACTTTAGCTTTGAATGTCTCAAAGAATTATTAATGGTTTGAGAAGGCTTACAGTGTGGACACTCGAACCGTGAACACTTCAAGTTTTTTTCGAACTTTTTTTTTCGAACTTTCTATTGCCTCATAGCCTTTCAAATGGAGCATGGAGTTTAAATACATACACTTAGTGATCAAAATAAATCATTTTTCTGATCAGTTTGCTCAATGGATAATTTCTATATATGTGTTAGAAAAAACCTAAGTGTTCACGGTTCGAGTGTCCATACTGTAAAAGAGTTTTTGCTGTGTCTCGATTTTCAACACAGTTCTCAGTGTTTTTAAATCAGAGGATGAACTCTTTCTCGTGTTAGATATATTACATAAAAAAACAGCACAGCACAAACATGGCATAGTACAGTCAACTCCACAATGTTGAGAGTAAAACATCTGTGACTTTAGCTGACCATTGAGCAAGCTCTTGTCGCTAAGAGCAGGGTGTCAGCATTAGTGAGGAATCCACATGAAGGTAGTTGATGGTATTGACGCCTTTAAAAGCTGCCTTGCTTTATGGACAGTTGTGACAGGTTTTTATTTCAATCCCAAATCTACCTGTTCTACAGTCGGCTCTCTTAAACTTTTGCTGTCTGGCTTAGAGAGGTGTCTGTCTTAGAAACAGAATTACAGTCAAACAGTGCAGTAGGAACCAGACAATAGTGTCCATCTCAGAGAGTGAATTTATAGTAAAACAGTGCAGGAGGGACCAGACAATAGTGTCCATCTCAGAGAGTGAATTTATAGTAAAACAGTGCAGGAGGGACCAGACAATAGTGTCCATCTCAGAGAGTGAATTTATAGTAAAACAGTGCAGGAGGGACCAGACAATAGTGTCCATCTCAGAGAGTGAATTTATAATAAAACAGTGCAGCAGGGACCAGACAAAGGTGTCTGTATTAGAGAGAGTGAAATTACTGTATAGTAAAACAGTGCAGCAGGGACCAGACAAAAGTGTCTGTTCTAGAGAGAGTGAAATTATAGTAAAACAGTACAGCAGGGACCAGACAAAAGTGTCCATCTTAAAGAAGTGTCTGTCTTAGACGGGTGTCTTCCTTAATAAATTGGACTGTATAACTAACTCCCTTTTGGGTGTGATTGAAAACCATATTAATTTCATGTTTTTGGATCTTTTTCTTTTCAGCTTTCTTCATCATAACGTCATCAAAAATATCCCTTCTTGGGACTTATTTCCTTCTACTTTAGCAGTTCTTTCTTTGTAAGTATAAAGAGCAGTTGGATTAATTTCTTGAGTGTTTTACTTAGTGTCGCATATTAAATATCTTTGTAGACATCACAACAAAATCAGCACGATACCTTCTTTTAACACTACGAAGCAACTTCCTCTACGATCTCTGTAAGTACTAGTACCTACATGTATGTCTGGATATCATACAATAAGAGTATGCACTCCGCACAGTTCATTTCACATACAGCGCTGTAACTTTTGATGAGCGTTCCAAAGTTCACCTTGAAGTTCACCTGAAACTTTGAAATGAACTTTGTTGGCGAACTTCGAACTTGCTTCCTGCGAAAATTGGTTTGAAACTTTAACTTTGAATTTTTCCCAGTATTTCTGATGGATTGAGAAGCTATCTATCTCAAACACTCCAAAGAGTTCTTCTTCCAATTTCAAAACAACTCGAAGCCAGTTAAAGACAATTCGGCTGCGCCTTGTTTTCTCAGCCCACTTCTTGGTGTTTTGAAATCAGAGTGTTTGATAATTGCTTCTTAAATCCAGCTGGCGACACTGTCCTGTGCTTGCCCTCCAGTATTGTAGTCTACATGTCATACATTATGCTTGTGGTTCACTTGGTGTTTGGCACAACCTTTAGCTGTCAAACAGTGATTGTTATGATGTGATTATGAGAACTGACTTAGCAGTGACAGTTCTGTCTAGTGGTCCAGTTATTAACAAGAATGAAAACATGTCCTACAATTTTATTGAATTGATTCTCAAAGATAACAAGTATCATACCTCCTCCCCCCTGAGTCCAACATGAAATAATGATTGATTTATTATTATTTATTTTCTTCCAATTTTTTAATTTTTATTTTATTTTTTATTTTAAATGATTCATAAATTGTATTTACAATGAGTATGGGTATGAGTTATAACAGTTACAATATTGCACATTTAACATATATTTTCTTCAAATGTTAGATATCTTCATAGCAACAGGATAACAAGTTTGGCAATCAATGCATTTGCTAATCTTACAAGATTAAAAGTGCTGTAAGTAGAATGTTGTTAGTCTTCAAACGTATTCTAGAAATCTAGAGAGGTCTCTGTGCCAATGCTTTTATCTGGTGTTCAGGGGGGTGTCGGCTCTTTTCTTAGATATCCTGAGGGAGGGGGGGTCATGTATCATTGTTTGCATAGCCAAGGTGAGATATTCAATACTTGATTTCGTTCTGATAGAGATTTCACATCCTCTTGTTAGAATCAAGTGCTTGATTGAGATACGAAAGTGTAATTGAGGCAAAGGATTAAAAGTACCTTTCAACTTTCTTCTCTGTTAAAAGTGCTTACGTCAACTGCCTCAAAGGATGATACAGTTGTGTCAGAAAATATAGAGTTTAATTTTTCACATTTCCAGTGGCCTTCACTTTTTGTTGACTTCACTTCAACAAAACCTGACGCAGTACATAATAGGATTTCTTTCCGTTTGTCCTATTTAATCCCACATTGGAAAGTTCCAAGTGTGGCCTCCTAGAGAGCACAATCCTCAGACAATGCAGTCCTGTTTATGCAGACTTTATTACCGAGTTCTATTTAATACTCATGTAGCCTAAGATCGTAGTGTGGCCTCCAGTGAGTTCTAATTCCTTTGTTTGATTAATCCTTCGAAGCATTTGTCATATGAACTCTTGTTGTCATTAGTGAATTCTCAGGGAAACCATTGCATAGCTCGACATTCAAAGGGTTTCTTGGATGTTGCCGACCTTCGTTAACTTGTGTTTTTTTATTTGAATTGATGATGAAAATGGCCCAGGATCTCGCCATATGTCTTAACAAAATATTGACTTAGGAACTTTTTCTACCTAGCGCATTTAATAGCTTCCCTAATTCCTAACCAACTGGTGGTGGTTTTAACAGTAGCAAACTTGCCAAGGTCGGCAACATTGCAAGGATTACGTGAGCATTTGCTCGTACAATTATGGCGTTATATAGGAAATCCGGCCTTTGGAAACCCTGATTGTTTTTCATATTCATTTTGACATGAGAACCCATTCCAGTGCTGCAGCGTCCAATTGGCTTCCCTAATTCCCAAAGAAACTATTTGAATGCATGTAACTTACTTTCAATGCATTTGCATAGTTCTTTAGAATTATTACCAAAGAAACCCTCTCACGGCGATGAATGCCGGCATCACCTTTGTGCCAGGGAAACCTCTTCAAAGCATTAACCTCCAAATGGCTTTCCTAGTTCTACTGTAATTGATAGGGAAGCCATTTTAAAGTAGCAGCTTCAAATTGGCTTCCCAGAAAAGCCAATTAAATGCTCACGTCGCAAAATATATATTTTAAATTTATTTTTAAAATGTCACAAACCCGGCAACGCTTGTCTCAGTCCTTAAGTATGACTGCCTGACGACTATATCATTCATTTTAGCGTGTCAAAGACAATTAACGACGTGGGAGATGGCCGCGAAGCTAAACCTCTTATCTGCTCTCTTTTCTTTTTAGGAAGCTGAACCGTAATAAATTGAAGGTTGTCCCAACCATTACACTCACTCGCCTCAACTCTCTCGTAACTCTGTAAGTACTGTTGACGTTATAGGCTTCTATCTCGATTAACCATCTGTGGATGAAGCGTATTTTGTTACAGCATAAAATGTACCAACTTGACCCTCTGTTTCCTTGATGAAATATAAGCTACTTCTACTTTTGAGATTCAGTTTCGGTGGAATTTTGTACTGATTTTTTTTCTCCCTGCTCTTTTCTTTTCTAGTGATCTGAGGAGAAATTACTTTAGATCCATTCTGAACTGGTCGTTTCGCGGACTGTCGGAACTGAAGATCATGTGAGTCTTATCGATGATCTTTGCATCGCTAGTGTCACAGACAGTTACACAAATATGTTGAAAAAGCGTGCTTTTCTGCGCCCTTGGTAACCCCTTGCCACCCTTCCTCTCAAAATATTTTCACCCTAACTATAATTCCATATATTCTCAATTGTTTTAATCCCGTATTAGATTAATTCCCCTTCGTTAAGCACAATGCTGAAACTCTAGAAACGCGGGCATTTCCTTTTCTAGTTTTGCTGTCACATTTTCTAGTTTAGCTGAAGTCATCTTTCAATACTTCAAACCATTTTGCGGTCGACATTGTTGTCGGAGATGTTGGCACAAATAAATATCAAAATCTGTCAATCACCGTCAAGTGGTACGGTCACGGAATAGCTTTATAAGTACGCCGTTGTGATAAGTTATCACAGAACTAGATTCCTGGATCATTAGTGGCTATCTGATGGTGGATTTGGTAAACGTTACGAGTGATATTTATCAGTGTCGTAGTTGATACCCGGTGACCTCGGCCTGGCTCTCTTCCTGTACCCATCAGTTTGTGGTATTATTAGGGGGACGTAGCTGTCATTGCAGGACGCTAGCATTGCTTTTCAAATGGGATTTTAAGTGCTTTTGCGCTGAGATGACTGGCCCTCGCCACGACGTAAATGTGGCATGTTTGGCATGTTTGTGAATATGAATTTCAACACACAAAGCAAAGTATTGTAGAATTTTATGGCCCTAAAACACCTGTGTTCACCAAAATACACACAATAATAATTGAACACAACAAAAGAAAAATGAGAAGAAAAATTGCTCCCATTATGGTTTTTAGCCCGATGATAGTGGTGGTGATGATGATGATGGTTGTGATGATGATGATGTTGGTAGGTGATGATGATGACAGTGGTGGTGATGATGAAGATGGTTGTGATGATGATGATGATGGTAGGTGATGGTGGTGGTGGTCATGATGATGTTGGTAGGTGATGATGATGATAGTGGTGGTGATGATCATGATGGTTGTGATGATGATGATGTTGGTAGGTGATGATGATGACAGTGGAGGTGATGATGGTTGTGATGATGATGGTAGGTGGTGGTGATGTTGATGATTGTGATGGTGGTGGTGATGATGAAATTGGTAGGTCAGTGATGATGATGATGATGATGGTGGTGGTGTCGATTATATTTGTAGCTTAACGAGGTTGGACGCTTCTATCTTCCAGAAAACTGTCCAAAAACCAAATATCCGTGATTCAGAGTGGCGCATTTTGGGGACTTGACAAACTTGAACAAATGTAAGTATGTAACAACTGAACACTCAAGTGGCTTTTTGCAGTTGAATGGCTTTTTGCATTTGAATGGTTTCTGAATTTAATTATCCATTACATTCAAATGGCTTCCCACGTTTTTGAAAATGAAAATTTACTAATTTTAATTGAATTCTTGAATCCATCAGTTTACTAAAACGTACTTTTTGCCCCGTAGGCACCTCGATGGGAATAAATTTTCAGTTTTACAAATCAATTGGTTTTTTGGAATAACAAATCTGCAACACCTGTAAGTATATATTTTTGTACTCTCAAGTTTTTCACTTTTTCACACATTTTTTTTTGTTACTGACAACTTTATTAAGCCACGTACTTGATGCGATGGTCAATAATCAGTCGTGATGCGCATCCAATGAGCTGAAAACGGGCTTCTCGCTTCATTATAGTGCGTTTCGCGTCACTTTTGACGAGCGGGTTCCGATGTTCGTTGGCGAACTTTGAACTCGCTTCCCGCGTGAATTCTGAAATTCGTTGGAATTGAAGTATTGGTTCTATTTGCAGAGTAAATTGTATTACAAAACAAGGTAGTTCTCTTCAAAGAAGTTTTGAATTTGATTATTAAAGGGAATTTAGTTCGCATTTCAATCCCAATTAATTTCCGAATTCACGCGGGAAACAAGTTCGTAGTTCGCCAACGAAGTTAATTTCAAAGTTCCTAAGTTCAAGGCGAACTTGGAAATCCGTTCGTCAAAAGTGTCTTGTGTGAAGCAGGGAGTTCGCCGTCGCAAAGCACGAGCAAGGTTGTGTGGAGAAAACGGGCTGACGCAAGCATAAGCGCAAGCACAAAAGAAAATGTTGATCCAGTTGCGTCAGTTCCGTGTTAATAGGGAATATCGCCTACGTACTTTAGCTTGTACTCATCTCACTAGTCAAGACCAGGTTTACTCACTCGATGACTGATCGTGTCTGTGTTGTTTTTAGGTTTCTTCAAGATAACAAAATCTCACAAGTAAAATTTGAAATGTCAGACTGGAGATCCCTCCTTCTGTTGCGTGAAATGTAAGTACTTACACATGAAAGGAACGGTCAATTTATGCCGGTTGGCGATGATTATGATGATGATGAATGGGACGATTCTCCCGAGACATGATGCCGATGATGATGATAATGATGCCGATGGTGATGATGATATTGTTGATGATGATGATGATGGTGCTGCTGCTGCTGCTGCTGCTGCTGATAATGATGACAATGTTGTTGATGATGATGCCGATGATGATGATGGCGATGATGGCGATGATGGCGATGATGATGTGTGGTAGATCAAATATAGATGGATAAATTAAAAAATGAAGGTGTTTCTTTTTGTCCAGTAATACACAGGCAGCCCAACCACGAGCACACACAAATATCTTTTTATTTGTTATAATTAGCCGCAGGAGAAATGGTTGGGCTACCTGTGGTGATACCCTGGATTTCTGCTGATATAGTTTTACCTAATAAAGAATATTTGTTGGATTGTTATTTGCAGAAATCTTGCCAGGAACCAGCTCTCTCATATCAACGATTTGACATTCAAACATCTTTTAGTATTGAGAAGTCTGTAAGTGTCTGTCATACTCTTACCGGTCAATTCTTCGTGTAGCTGCACAAAAGTCATGGTTATTGTTCTATTGTCATTCTATGTATTGTTTTTACGTAAACGTTGACGTCTTATCGTGTTGCTTTTGATGTTGTGGTTGTTGCGCTGATGTTGCTGTTTGTTGCTGCTGTTGTGGTTGTTGCTGCTGCTTTTTGTCGTTGCTGTTGCTGTTTCTTGTTGCTATTGCTGCTGTTGCTGTGTGTTGTTGTTGCTATTTGTTTCGAAAGTTGCTGTTGTTGTTGCTGATGTTGGTGTGTTGTTTTCGGTCCGCTGTTGCCGCTGCTCTTGACGTCGTTGTTGTCGTTTGGTTACGATTGTCATATTGATCCCTTCTGTCCATACGCAATGGTCCTTGAGATGGCCTCATGTCTTATGACGTACATTTTCCTAGTAACCTGGCAGGTAACAACATCTATGAGATCACCCAGAAAGCCTTTGCTGATCTACATACACTAGAATCTCTGTAAGTATAGATTGGGCACAACTAGTCCCGTACACACGTGTGTACGCTGAGGGGAGGGGGAGAGGGGGGAATGGGGGAGGGACTCCAACGTTTTGAACAACAAGAGGACTCTTTCATTCTCGTTCTTCCATTTCCTTCTTAACAGTGACTTGAGCAACAATGCTATTTCCTGGACTGTCGAAGAAATGAGTGGCCCTTTCAGCGGTCTTAAGAATCTAGCATTTCTGTAAGTATACACAACGCATTGTCTCGTCGATAATTCGACATTACCATAGTGATAACGCTGACCATTGTCTTGCAGGCGTCTAGATGGTAACCGCATCACTACGATATCAGAAAATGCCTTTCTTGGGCTTTCAAACTTGAAGTTTCTGTAAGTATTCTAGTTTGTAATACCCTGGGTGTTTGCCACAGAACCCCTTCTAGCGTTACGGTTATTCTAGTTTGGAATACCCTGGGTGTTTGCCACAGAACCCCTTCTAGCGTTACGGTTATTCTAGTTTGGAATACCCTGGGTGTTTGCCACAGAACCCCTTCTAGCGTTACGGTTATTCTAGTTTGTAATACCCTGGGTGTTTGCCAAAGAACCCCTTCTAGCGTTACGGTTATTCTAGTTTGTAATACCCTGGGTGTTTGCCAAAGAACCCCTTCTAGCGTTACGGTTATTCTAGTTTGGAATACCCTGGGTGTTTGCCACAGAACCCCTTCTAGCGTTACGGTTATTCTAGTTTGGAATACCCTGGGTGTTTGCCACAGAACCCCTTCTAGCGTTACGGTTATTCTAGTTTGCAATACCCTGGGTGTTTGCCACAGAACCCCTTCTAGCGTTACGGTTATTCTAGTTTGGAATACCCTGGGTGTTTGCCACAGAACCCCTTCTAGCGTTACGGTTATTCTAGTTTGGAATACCCTGGGTGTTTGCCACAGAACCCCTTCTAGCGTTACGGTTATTCTAGTTTGGAATACCCTGGGTGTTTGCCACAGAACCCCTTCTAGCGTTACGGTTATTCTAGTTTGGAATACCCTGGGTGTTTGCCACAGAACCCCTTCTAGCGTTACGTTCTTTTTGTTGAAATATTTGTAATAAAATAATAATAATAATAATAATAAAATAATCTGAGATTCGTCGCTCGAGAAAATGGTTCTTCATCGTCAAGTGTAGAAAAGTGCGCAGTGCAATTTAGCGTGCGCGGTAGTCTTTTTTCGAGGTTCTGAATCCATGATTCTACCATAAATATAAGGGCAAGAGAACACGCAAAATATGACAGCGTCTCACACAGTAGCTCGAGCGCGCACGAATAACATAGCAAAAATGGCTCAAAAACTTCAGGAAAAAAAGAAACAAAATCAATTGTGGAATAATAAACCCCTTATTTGATGGTTTGACAGATAATACTTGCGGACATTTTACTCATTGCTCGTATGCTCACCCTACAGGCTCGGAAAAATACTACGCAACTCGTAAAATATCCGCGCGTATTATCTGTGAAACCATCAAATAACCTTTTGACGCCTCAAATTAAAACAAAGTGACTTGAGAATCGTGATACTCATTGATTCTTATTTCAATCATCATATTTCAGGAACCTCTCTGCTAACATCATCGGTTCTGTGCAGAAAAATGCCTTTAGTAGCTTCAAACAGTTGACTAAACTGTAAGTAAAATTACAATCTGTACTGTTTGTGCAATGAGTCTGTACTAGTGTAATCATTCCCTTGACGGCGGTAGTGCTCGCACGATTGTATCGTGTTCTCGTAGCTACTAAAACGTTCTGGTTTCCACTAAGTTACGCAAGCATAACCGCAAGCACAAAAAAACTTATTTCATGCGCAAGCATATGGATCCATTTTTTTCCATTCAGTCTTTTTCTTGCGTCAGGACCGTTTTCATATGACACAAGTTCTAATGCTTATGCTTGCGTCAGGACCGTTTTCATATGACACAAGTTCTAATGCTTATGCTTGCGTCAGGACCGTTTTCATATGACACAAGTTCTAATGCTTGCGCTTATGCTTGCGTCAGGCCCGTTTTCACAGTGAAATAAGGCCTCTTGTACTTGTGCTTATGCTTGCGTCGAGCCCGTTTTCACAGTGAAATAAGGCCTCATGTACTTGCGCTTATGCTTGCGTTGTGCCCATTTTCACAGTGACATAAGGCCTCATGTGCTTGTGCTTATGCTTGCGTTGTGCCCATTTTCACAGTGACATAAGGCCTCATGTGCTTGTGCTTATGCTTGCGTTGTGCCCATTTTCACAGTGACATAAGGCCTCATGTGCTTGTGCTTATGCTTGCGTTGTGCCCGTTTTCACAGTGACATAAGGCCTCTTGTACTTGCGCTTATGCTTGCGTTGTGCCCATTTTCACAGTGAAATAAGGCCTCATGTACTTGCGCTTATGCTTGCGTTGTGCCCATTTTCACAGTGAAATAAGGCCTCTTGTACTTGCGCTTATGCTTGCGTAAGGCTCGTTTTCACAGTGAAATAAGCCCTCTTGTACTTGCGCTTATGCTTGCGTAAGGCTCGTTTTCACAGTGAAATAAGCCCTCTTGTACTTGCGCTTATGCTTGCGTCGAGCCCGTTTTCACAGTGACATAAGGCCTCTTGTAGTTGCACTTATGCTTGCGTCGAGCCCGTTTTCATAGTGAAATAAGGCCTCTTGTATTTGCGCTTATGCTTGCGTCGAGCCCGTTTTCACAGTGAAATAAGGCCTCATGTACTTGCGCTTATACTTGAGTCACTATTGAATACCAGTCCTTCTTCTTCCCAAATTAAGGTGGCTCAACACTTCTCATTTGATGTGTAACTGTAAGATCAAATGGCTGCCACTTTGGCTCAAAACGCACCTCAAGAATTTGGATAGCATCTACGCTCGCTGTAAACTACCGCAGCATCTTCGCTCTAAAAGTATTTTCAACATTTCATCGTATTTGTTTGTTTGTGGTAAGTAATGGATTGTGTTGGAAGCGTGATGAAGTTTGAACTGACACACTAACTAACTACAGTCGAACCTCCCTTAAGCGACCACCCAGATGCCAAGATTTGTGGTCGCTTACGGGGGGTGGTCGCTTACGAGAGGTTCCAACTATAGTGATTTGACTTGGAACTGAACTTTTGGTATTTTGGGAAACTGGTCGCTTTAGGAGAGGTGGTCGCTTAGGAGAGGTGGTCGCTTACGAGAGTGGTCGCTTACGAGAGTGGTCGCAACCGGTGGTTCAACTGTAGATATCACGAGCAGCTACAGCAACAACGCAAAAACTCTGAGACTATTTAGCGGAGAGAAAATGGACAGAGAATTGTAGTACTTGGTAAACTATGTCGATTTCCAAAGTTTCACTGAAAACTTCGGTTTACTTTTCGAGATATTCGAGTTCAAAGTTGGAAAATTTTGATTTTGATTTGATTTTGATTTTATTCCATTTCCACCATTTTTTACAATTGAAAATCAACAGTTTCCGAAGTTTCTCCGAAGTACTATCAAAACTATCTATCGCTCTATCTCTCTATTTTGTTCGTGTCTTGAAATTAGAACTGTTTCCCAACTCGTACCCAGACTCTCCTCGATCCTTTCGGAGGGGTGAATAGGAGCCTGGGCGCTACCTCCGATTCTAATTTGCCGCAATCTCTGTTCAGATTCCAGTAACCACTCTCCTCGATCCTTTCGGAGGGGTGGATAGGAGCCTGGGCGCTACCTCCGATTCTAATTTGCCGCAATCTTTGTTCAGATTCCAGTAACCACTCTCCTCGATCCTTTCGGAGGGGTGGATAGGAGCCTGGGCGCTACCTCCGATTCTAATTTGCCGCAATCTTTGTTCAGATTCCAGTAACCCTGCACCTCAGATCTCCCGCCATCCAGCGTCAACACATGCTCTGAAAGGACAAAACGTCACGCTACACTGTCAAGTAGAAATATTCCAGAAAAACGAAACCAACGTGCGGTTAACATGGAGGCACGACCACCACACCATCAAAGCTGACCAGATATTAAACCACGCAAAGGTACGTGTTTTACCTATTTATGCAATACGACTTAACCTGACCGAGTGGAAGAATATAGGTTCGAATCGCGATCGCAAAGTATCTATGGATTGTTTGGATGGACTGAGTCAAACATGGCGTGTTCTGTATAAAACGGCTACAATCGAACCCCTATTAAGCGGCCACCCTCGGATAACGGCAAGTGCTGCTTAATAGAGGTTGGCCGCTTAATAGGGGTTGGCCGCTTAGTAGGGGTTGGCCGCTTAATAGGGGTTGGCCGTTAATAGGAGATGGCCGCTTAGTAGGGGTTGGCCGCTTAGTAGGGGTTGGCCGCTTAGTAGGGGTTGGCCGCTTAGTAGGGGTTGGCCGCTTAATAGGGGTTGGCCGTTAATAGGAGATGGCCGCTTAGTAGGGGTTGGCCGCTTAGTAGGGGTTGGCCGCTTAATAGAGGGAGCTTTTACAGTAAACAATAGTTTTGGGTCTTTGATAACTGGCCGTTTAATAGGAGTTGGCCGTTATTAGGGGTTCGACTGGATTGATATGTTATCCCACGTGCCCTCGGGCGGGGTTACAGCAGCAATGTAAGCCAATTAGTTCAGGCCCGGTATGTGGTTCCCCATACAGTGACACATGCATATAATACTGCTGTAACCGACATTTGGTCGGCTCTAAGCATACACACGAAGCTACAAATATTAGGCAATGAATTCTCACGCTTTGTTAATTCGGCCTTGTAGGACTTGTTTCTGACTAGTTACGCATTATGAGCGCATGCTTAAAAACGTTTGTGTCGTGCGAAGAGAAGATGGGTCGACGCAAGCATAAACCTAAGCACAAGTAATGGGAAGAGGTTGCGCATATGCTTGCCCTCATACTCTCCGTTTTGACAGCAATAGACCTGTTTGCGCTTATGCTTACGTCGCTAGGGAAGACCATTCATTACTCCTTTTTAGAGTTCCCGGCGCCGTCTTGAAAGGTAGCCGTGCCTAACCAACGGTGACCTTGCAATGATAGAGACATGTGAATAATTCAGTGTCCAAGGTGTTGAAAAAGGTCTCTATCATTGTAAGGTCACTGTTGGTCTCGCTTCGATGCAAAGGCACGGCTACCTTTCAAGATGGCGCCGGGAACTGTAAAAAGGAGTATTCATCCGAGGTATTCTTTCCTCACAAATGTATGTCGGTTTCCAGGCAACCAATGAGATGGTGATCTACACAAGTCAGTTACGCCTCGTTCGTGTTGGTTTCCATGACGACGGGTTCTATCAGTGCCACGCCTCTAATAAGTTTGGAGCTACCTCTTCTAAGAGAGCGAAGTTGGACATTCGTGGTAAGAAAGCCAGTGAGTGAGCGAGTCAGTCAGTCAGTCATTCAGTGAGGCAGTCAGTTAGTCAGTTTTAAGTCAGTCAGTCAGTCAGTCAGTCAGTCAGTCAGTCAGTCAGTCAGTCAGTGAGTCAGTCAGTGAGTCAATCAGTCAGTGAGTCAATCAGTCAGTGTTTCAGCCAATCAGTCAGACAGTTTGTTTTTTATTCCCATTTACTCATTCTTTCATTCATTTCATTTTCCCTGTCTTTCAGAATTCCCCGTCTTCTCAAGAAAACCGAAAAACGTTACAGTATTGGCTGGAGATGTGGTCCATCTACCGTGCTCTGCTACGGGACATCCCAAACCCACCATATCATGGCGTAAAGACGAAGGCAACACAAAGTTTTCCGCGGCTGAAGAACGGCGATTCGACCATCACGAGTCTCAAAATATGTTTTTGATCACTCGATCAAAAGCCAAAGATACAGGATACTACACGTGTAGCGCTGCGAATGACGCTGGGTCGATCAATGCTACGGTTTACGTTACAGTATTACGTAAGTAGTATAGTGAACTATGTAACGTGGGAGTCATGGAGATGTGGGTGGGATGGGGTGGATAGAGAAGAATCGTTTTTGTTTATTGAAAAGACATGGTTTTAGTCGAGTGAAGCTGACTGGTTTTGATCCGTTACTGCGTGGATATGAAGGATGGTAGGATGCGTAAGGACGTACGTAAACGTTACGTATATATGTCAGAATGATAGGATGCGTAAGGACGTACGTAAACGTTAGAGAGTGCTTCGTGAAAACTGTTCGACTTTGGTTCCAACATTATTAGTCTCGTACGCAGACGCCCTTAGTCTGTCCTTCGCGACGGGCGGAGAACCTTACGCATCATGTAACGCAAATGTACGTAAGACACGGAAAGATTTTCTGATACTTACGTTTAAAACATACGTAAAAATCGTGATTGATAAAATATTCCAGACACCGTTCAGCTAAGGTTCTCATCTGAATACAGAAAACGCAAGGTTATATAAACTTTCTCTCTGTATAGACGAACGCCCGGAAACCACAAACCACTGTCTAGACGTTTGTTTTGATATGCGTGTTTTGAGACCGTCAGTGAGGAAGATAACACCTAAGATAAGAAGGGTTATTATTAACCAAATGGCGACGGTGTAATATATGCTGTAATAACATTAGATCGTACAATAAGACGATTGGGAAATGCCTTTATATGTTTTGGTGTAATTTGGAGTAGACAAGTATGGCTGAGAAAAAGACTTGTGCCCGTGTCGTGCCCTTGTCGTGCCCTTGTCGTGCCCGTGTCGTGCCCGTGTCGTGCCCTTGTCGTGCCCTTGTCGTGCCCTTGTCGTGTCCATGTCGTGTCGTGCCCGTGTCATGTCCGTGAGATTGTTGTAACCCCCATCATATTCATTGTCATCGTCTTCATTATCATCACCACCACCACCATAATCATCATCATCTACATTGTCGTAATCGTCATCGTTGTTACCACTGATAAACTTCATCATTACTACCATCATCATCATCATCTACGTCACTATTAATATTAATTATCTTCATCGTCATCACCATCTCAACCACCGTCATCGTCGTCTCCGTATATCACGATATCATTATCGTATATTTGTACATCATAGCCCGTGATCTCATCGTGATCTCATCGTGATCTCATCGTGATCTCATCGTTATAACAATTCTGACGATGTTCTTCCATTGTTTAGAAATCCCACGTTTTATGCAGTCGATGAGCAGCAAAACCGTGAAAGAAGGCGAAAGCGTCGTCCTTGAATGCATCGCTAGTGGCAGCCCACAGCCGCGGTTCACTTGGTTCAAAGATCGGCGAAAGCTGTCACTGAACACACGCGTTCTGACTCATCTGAATGGTCAACTGCTGGTAATCATTAGAGCAGAGCTTGACGATGAAGCAACGTATGTTTGTGAAGTAACAAATGCACTCGGTACTGCGAGACAATCTGCGGAATTGACAGTACTAACAGGTACGACGTGGGTAAATGGAATTAAAGCGAAAACGAAGGAATTTATCGAATGATTTTATTATTATTTAGGTGATGAACAAATCAGCACCGAAAAGGAAAAAGAAGCAAGCGCGTTTCGTTACGACAAGAAGACGTTTTTAGGGATCATTGTTATAGTTGTCGTTTCATGTGTCGTTGGGACTTCACTCGTCTGGTTGTTTGTAATTTACTGCGCTCGTAGAGGATCGCATCGAAGGCACAAGGGCGAATTCCTGCACACTACAACAACGCCTCGTGAAGACGTCAGTTACATCCCGCTGAAATCTTACAGCTCGGGCAGCACGCAGACGAGCCGAGACTCGCCACGATCGACTGCTACTTTTCTAACTTCGTCTGGGTCTGAAGGTTCAACGTTTCCGCCGAGTACTTCGAGTACTGCGAGTTCGGAGCAGAACAGCGACTGTGCGGAGAAAGCTTTAACGGCAGATAATACGAGCTCAGAGACTTCAAAAGGGAGCCATAGCTCGTTAGCGTCGTCTTGTCCGTCAGACGAGTCAGAACCGGTCAGACAGGTTATTCACGTGCAAATTCATAATTCGGATAGTGACTCTGAGAAATGTCACGGGACGTCTCCCTTTCACAGGAAAGAAACTGATCGAGACACTGAATTATGTTGTCATTGTGGGACAGCATGTGGGACGGACACTAAATGTGCGTGCGACATAACAGAAGAGTGCAGCACTACGCACGTATAGCGATTGTAGTCATAGTTGTATATAAATATAGACTCACTCAGTATAGGCAACTAGTGGATATGTCAACCATTTGCGCGCGCGTCGCGCAATATCCACGAGTTGGCCATACTGAGTTTCCATAGCAATACTCCTAGAGATATTATATGAACAGATTCAAATTTACAAGGTACTCTTTAATGTATAATATGTACATAATGAGATTGTTGTCTCAGCATTCCGTCGTCAAATTTCTAAGACAAATATTCGATGCTACCACGTCGTCATAGTACAAAGTTTGTAGAACTTGCAGACTCTTGTTTCCTATCACATAGGTTAATTTGATTGAATACCTCTGCTGTCGCCGTAAACGTTTGAAATGGCCGACACAAATGTGAAGGATTGGTTACCTTTATAGCTGTACGTTGTCATAGAAACCATAATATAGCCTTAGTACGTTTCTAATCGCGAAGAATTCTTGAAAAAAGAAGTGTCTCGCTGTATTCAGCAGATTAGGAATAGAGTCGTTTTCGTATGAGTGGGAAACCTACGGTACGGAGTCACGGTACGGAATCGATCACATATTCAACCAATCACAGCGCGCGAAATCATTTCTCAACCAATCGGAATGCTTGGATACCGCACGATGATGGCGCGATACAGTCGCCGCAAGGCACGAACTGTACCGCAACTACTTCCCACTCATACGAAAACGACTCTACTGTCTATCACCAGGACTAGCCATAATTCAGCCCCGACCCAGGGTCTTCTCGGCATATAAAGTCAGAGAGGTACTGGGCTCTTGAATGTGAAACGCGGCTATGTTATTTATAGCCTCAGATTATGATCGATTGTATTTATTCAATGTCCAATTTTAAACCCAGTCGTTTACTAAAAAGTGCTTACCACTGGTTTGTGAAAGATTGAGTCTCGTTCCCAGGCTACATGACGTGATGCCTGAGGACTACGCTAAGGATTATGGGATCCTGGAATTCTCCAAACGAAGGGAGTCCAAGAGGTCTGGAAACTAGCAAAGTTTTTTATCCATGAAAATTATGTAATAAAATATGCCAAATCTATAACTCTAGGTGTTGGTGAAATGATTTTTTTCTTCAGAAAAAGGATTATATTAACCTTGTATGCATTTCTAACTTTCGTTAGTAGAAATCCCGTGGGGTATAAAAGCAACAAACAATTCCACCAAATATAAAACCGAAAATAAGTTCCGGCAGATCATTCGGTATGTAAATAATAATTTGTGGCTAACCTTCCTTGCAGCCGGCCGGTCTGAATTACGAAGGACGCAGCTCAACGTGGCGCACGAGTCCAAGGCATATAAAGGCGCACTATGTCTGACCACGGAACACAGCTCAGATCGAAATAATTGTCCTAGCTCTTTCAACTGAGGGAGGAAAACCGGAGAAAAATATAGAGAACGAACTAACCGCAAGCTCAACTCGCATTAGAAGCGCCCGGTACCGGTACCGGAAATCGAATGCTGCTCTTCGGTAGCGGTAACTAGACTATAAGAAGTGAGTGCTCTCACCACTAGACCACCCTTGCTTAACTTCCCATAGTCATTCCCTGGTCTGCAAACTGACTCTTCTCCTTTCAATGAACAGTGTCACATTAAAGTTATGCAATGCCATACATTAAACGCATTTGGTACAGTCATCAATGGGAGTGGGGAAGGGGGAGGTCATCGACCAATTTCCTTCCTGCCCCATTTAGAAACTCCTGCAGGCTATTAACCGGTTCGTTAGATGATGTGCTGTATAGTCTGCCCATCTTCTGCGAAAATGTACTTATTTCTCCAGCTGTGGCGCACTTAATCATGGCCCATCATAACTCATCATGCATCAGGGGGGAAATAAAGTAAAGTAGGAAGCTACTTCAATTCAGTATATAGTACAAACTGCGGGGGTCGGGAAGACGCCCAGTTTGCGCAATTTCATTGATTGCCCCCTAGAGCTCACGTGGTGTACTTCATGTTACTGTCACCAAAACGTTCGGACATTGTCCGTGAATATTGCCGTACAAACGCACTAACTTTGGTACAGTTTATTGACTCGATTTAGTTTATCGATTCTCTAAATATTAGCAAAACTATTTTAAATAAGGTTGATAATTGAGATTTTGCTAATATTTAAATAATCGAACAACGAAATCGAGTCGATAAACTGTACAAAAGTTAGTGCGTTTGTACGGCAATATTCACGGACAATGTCCGAACGTTTAAATCACTAAGACTTAGCGTACCCCTGCTGACGCATTAGCCTCAGAAGAGTTGGTTGGGCTTCCTGTGGGTTATGACGTCATTTAGGATACCGGCAGCTTTCTTCCTTCCGGCCGTCGCGCGCACTGATATAATGCGAATTTTAAATAAATTATATTCGCTTCGCTCAGCCGAATAGAAAACGTTTCATATTTAAGTGATAACGACAATACAAGTTGGAGGGTAGCCATCCAGCAAATCAGTGTTTATTGGTGTTCAGAGTATAAGGTAATAGTGTACAATGTCGGAGAGTAAGTGACACGGTACAACCACAGGCAGCCCAACCATTGCTTTTGAGGCTACTAAATAATTCAAAAAATGATATTTGTGTCTTTTCTTGATGGGATCCCTGTGGTAAAATAAATATGTTGGGTTCCCTGTGCTGAGTAATGTCCTATGTTGGGCTTCCTGTGTGCGTCCTGCGGGATGCGCCCGCAGCAAATGTGTATATTGAAAGAATATACACATACACTGCGGGACGCGCGGGATGCACACAGGAAGCCCAACATACGACATTACTCAACACAGGGAACCCAACATATGTATTGCGCGCGCGCGCTTTACCACAGGGAACCCATCAAAAAAAGACGCAAATATCATTTTTTGAATTATTTAGTAGCCTCAAAAGCAATGGTTGGGCTGCCTGTGGTACAACTAGAACTAAATGAGTGTAATTGCGGGAAAAGCAAACTAAGGGACTGGCAGAAACGTAAAACATTATTTTTCAAATGTCACAGTTTTATCAAAAATCTCTACTCCAAAATTATATAAAATAATAAGAATTGAAGAAAAAGTAAAAAAGAAAAAGAAAAAGAAAAAAAATCGTCGACTCCGGCGAGGTTCGAACTCATGGCCACTGGATCCAAGGTTTTTGTCCCACTCCCACCCCTCCCATGTCGAAGAAAGTAGAAAAAGGAAAACATAAAAAAAAATGAAATAAAAATAAAAGTGGGACGATTCTCCCGAGACATTCTGAGAAGCTGAGACATCGAATCGATTTACGTATAGGGTGAAGATTTCGGCCCCACCCGCGCTATCCCGGTACTACATAAAACTAAGTCATAACCAAAAGGCCAGTGAGGGAGGGAATATCCGGCCCCTAAGCCGTACATGGATATTCTCTATTAGACCATTGCTCCATCTAGAAACACATAAAATAATAAGGAGTAACTTTTGTAGTCTATTCGGCGAAGTTTCATTGTAATGCTAATATTCAGTCTAACATCCTTAGGGACACCTGAAATAGAACAATGCGGTCAGCCAATTGGTTTATTTTATTGTATTTGCACAATCACTAGCGTAGAATCTGTAAATAAACAAATAAAGAAAAAATTTCCACAGGAAGCCCAAGCAAATAATAATAACAGCAACAATGTCGTGCCCAGACCCTTCTTCATGGCTTGAAAATAACATGGTGGACCATGTCGTGGACCATGCGACTTTTGGCCTTTAAAAAAAGACTTTTTTATCACACTCAGTATCCCATAAAGTGGAATAATTTCTACGAAAATTACTAAAACAATAATGGAGACATGTTCAGACCCCATATCGTATCTCCAAGAAACTTTAAATGAGGAATTAGAGCGTGTTTTATGTGGGCATTCTACATGTTGCAGTTCTACAGTGTTTTCTGGAGTTTCGCGTCTACAAGTCAAACGAAAACTTAAGAAAGATGGCGACGCTCACATCCCTGCCTTCACTAGACAACTGGAACGATTTAAAGATAGAATCAAAGACGAAAAGGTATAATTATTTAATAGCCTAAGGGTATTTCTCGAGAATGAGAACACAGGAAGCCCAATCAATTGTATATCAAAATGTATTTGTTGATGTTGATGAATGGTTGTGGTTTTGGATGGACTACAGTGTATGTGGTGGTGTGGTGGTGGTGACGATAATGGTGATGACAGTGGTTGAAGTAATGATGACGGACTAATAATTAATAATAATAATAATAATTTAATAACTTATATAGTGTATATTCCATGGCGAAATGATCAAATGTGCTGATTACGATGATTCAATGATGATCACAGTGTTGATGAATAATGATGATGATGTAATGGTGATACCAGTAGTGGATTGTGGTTGTGGGTGGTGGTTGTAGTGATCATGATGATGATGGTGGTAATTAATGGTGGTATATATAATAATAATAATAATATATACTCATGTAAGTGCACATTGGTGATATTGATTTGGAGGGCCACAGATTTAAATTGTCTGACAGTGAAAACTGTTATGTGTCACCCTTGGTAAATGAAGTTGATTGATTAATTGATACATTAATCATACTTGCTATGATTTCAGTTTGATATGATGGCAATAACTCAGAGAATTTCCACTTCGCCAACACTAAATAAATACATAAAAGAAATCAACATCTCCACCAAAGGACAACTCGATTTTTGCTTCAACAAGACAGCTGTTACACAATCTGTCATTACTAATGTAATTGCAAAAGGGACTGAATATGGAACACTAAGAATGGATACCAACTGTGTACAAAACAGCCCTGGAGTGACTGAAGAATACATTCTCAATGGTTATATATCAATGGATGACAGTAATCATGTATTATCTAGTCTAGACTGTCTACGAACAGTAATTACACTTGGTCATGTTAAGAATATATTGTCTGCTAATAGGTAAGCATACTGTAACAGCTCTATAACTATTACACGTAGAACATATAATCTCTTTTGCAGCAATTATTGTAATAATATTGTAACTAGGGGTGACAAATGGTCCCCGCAAGTCAGAGTCGGTGTCTCACAAAATTTCGGTCAAATTTTGTGGGTCTCGAAGTCTCGTTTTTTGGCAAAAAAAGCTGTCTCAGAGTCTCAAATTTTGAAAACAAAGTGAATCGGTGAAAAAGCATCTCAGGCTTGTAAAAATATGGCTTGTCTCTGAGTCTCGCAAAGTCTTGCCTAAACCATTTGATACCCCTTGCAACTGTCAGGGTGGGAATGTTGCTGTTGCTGGCCGTGCGAGGATACTTTATCAAGGTTCTCATAGTAGAAACCATTAACTGTCAGATTTCTGAGCACTGTTAAAGCCATCTATGTGTCAACTATTCTACAGTAAGTTCACTGTCCTTATTGCCATTACTCACCTGTCCAACGTTTTGTGCCAGCGATTACTGATAACCTAACTACTACATTGTATATGATGCATACATGTAGTATGGTGTACATGCAAGTTGTATTGGAAGAATTATTAGCTGTCAAATCAGCCACAACAGACGAGCAGGTTTCCTTGGAGACCAGAATTCCCTATTGGCTGAGCACCAAAAAAGAATGCAACACCAATTTGATATTGAGAACACGCGAATCATAGACCGATGCCAACAATGGTCTGGACGATTATTTTTAGAGGCTTGGCACTCTGTTAAGAACACAAATTCCATCAGTGAACATATCCACGTGCCTAACGTATACAAGTCATTGTACGAGTCAGAGCCGTCAGAGAAGGGCTAATTTTAAAATGGCTATAACTCGCTCAATTCTCGTCTAAATCGCTTCAAATCTTCACAGGCAATAAAGAAATAATTGAAGAAGATACACAGAACTTTATAGAGGATTTCATTTTCATTTTATTATCTTATTTTATTATCTTTATTGACATTATCTACATACATTCTCTTAGAATAATGTACTGATACACAGCTTGGGCTACCTGTGGTTTTAGTAACGAAACCAAAACGTCCATGTTCAACATTTCAAGTCAGAGACAACCACATTTAGAAACTCAGCCACAACATTTAGAAGCTTTTTTTCCCCAAAATTCTTCATAATTTATTTAATAATAATTTACCTCCTGGGAGTAAAATATGCACTGGCAGTATCGTCCTCACTAAAGGGTGTTAATGTTATGCCATGTTAATTTACTATTTAGCTTCTAAATTCCAACCAGATTTTTTTTAAAGCGCTATTGGATAAATTAGAAATAGCACTATATAAATTAATGATGATGATGATTATTATTATTATT
>JAUJYZ010000698.1:117500-160000 GCA_033675265.1 Actinostola sp. cb2023 | reverse complement strand
CCATAAAGTTCATGGACGGGTCCGGTCCGTTGTCAAGCAAAGCCTGACCGTTTCCAAGGGACGAAATCAAGACTTTTTCAAGTCCAATCGTTCTAGAAGCACCCAAAAGTTTATATTTCGGTTTATAATATTTATAAACTATGTGTACCTCGCAAGAACGCGCAATTTGATTGGTTGCTGAGCGTGCATTATTACGCTTTATTATAGGACGCACGATTTTCGAGTGGAAATACAAGCCTTTTTGAGTGCAAATATATAGAGGTTATTATATACACGGATAGTTGTGTAATACGGCTGGATATTTTACGAGTCACGCAGTATTTTGACGAGCCGTAGGCGACGTTGTTTTTAATTTGTGTTTTGTTTGTGACATGCGCGCGCTATCACGCACTCGATACGCCATCGAGCTCGCGCTCAATATATTTTTCCTTTCGCTTTCCTCACTTTTTTCTCCAAAAATATTGCTCTTTTATTCTTATTTTCTACACAGATATAACCGGTTTGCGAACCGTGTAATAACACCCATCGAATAACGCCGTTTATTATACGACTATGACGTAAATAAATTTACCATATAAGTTCAAGAGAACACCCAAAATATGTACATATTAGCAATGTCTCGGCAAATGTTATTGGCCTCAATAACACTTACCTCTACATTGATAATTCCGGATATCATCAAAACCTCATATAGTAATTGTTTAATAGATGCACGGAGCCGGAGCAAGGGAGCACGGCAGACTGTTGTTTGTGTAGCGCGCGCAGTTTATCATTCGATCTTTCAGCCGTCATTTTGAAATCTATTATCATGCAACTATCCACTGACAAGTGCAAATGCGGGCGCTAATATGAACGAGCGCGAGCGAGTCCCGAATCGAAACATTACCGGAATCACTCCCGAAGGGGACGAGTACCGAAGGTACGAGGGGGAGTGAAACCATTGAAGTGGAGAGTTACAAACATCGAAAGACTGTCGGGCTTATATTAGCGCCCGCATTTGCACTTGTCAGTGGATAGTTGCATGATAATAGATTTCAAAATGACGGCTGAAAGATCGAATGATAAACTGCGCGCGCTACACAAACAACAGTCTGCCGTGCTCCCTTGGCCGGATCGAGGAGCAAAAAACACAAACAACAGCTTCTGCTGCATTTGAAGAGCTCAGAAGTGCATCATTAGTTAAATAGAACATAGAAAGCCATCTCCTATTTATTTTATAATATAAAAAGTCGAAAATTATGGCGTATTTTACTGAAAAAGATCAAAATTCTGAAGAAAACAAACCCAGCGCGCGCTCGATGGCGTGATGATGACGTCAGTAGTGCGCGCACTTCAACTGAAATTGTCATTCAAAAACACAACAGAATCCTCAACTTTCTTGCCATTTAGCCAATAGAAAACGGCTTTTACTGTCTCTAGTTCTAAATTGTATATTATAAAACAAATAGAAGATGACTCTCCGAGCTTCTATTGAAGAAATAGAAAACGAGGCAGCGTGCTCTATCGAGAATATAGAAGCATGCGGGAATTGGAAGAAGACGAGAGAAGTACTACGCCGAGTGCTTCCCGCACTTCTCGAGTCTTCTTTCAATTCCCAAGTGCTTCTATTTAACAATTAGACTACTCGTTCTCGTTTTCTATGACTCATAGAAAACTCGAACTCGTAGTCTAATTGTTTTAGTAGAAACCAACTAGCATACTACCTTCGATTTTATACCAATATTTATTGATTTTTGGCTTTGTTTTTGTTCAAAACGCCAACTTTTTCGCTACTCACTATCTATCACGCAATAGATAGTGAGTACGTTAGCCAATCAGATTGCAGGATTCGTGATAGTATGCTAGTTGGTTTCTACTAAAACCACAGGTAGCCCAAGCTCACTGTTTGTGGCTATTTACTAGAGATACAGTCATTCTCAAAAAGGTTGTCCAGATGAAAAGACTACAATACTACAATAAAGTCACATGAATCATTATGTATTCAATTTCCTCGCGTGGAATTTCAATTTGAGATGCAAAAGTACACGGCATTGTGAGAACTGAATGTAATGGCGCTGGTATCAACTCGCAGTTCCGCGCGCAGAAATTGAAAACATAATGAATCACGTGACTTTATTGTAGTCTTTTCATCTGGACAACCTTTTGGGAATGACTGTATATGTGACTAAACGAAACATGGAATTTAATCGTTGAATTTTAATAAAATCCAATAAGACTTACACGGTGTCTTCTTTATATACTTGGTTATCCTCCTGCTGAGTTCCCTTGCCACGCAAAGGAAAATCAGCTAAACCTTAACGAAATTCGCTGTAACTCAGCAGGAGAATAACCAAGTATATAAAGAAGACACCATGTAAGTCTTATTGGATTTTATTAAAATTCAACGATTATATTCCATGTTTCGTTTAGTCACATATATCTCTAGTAAATAGCCACAAACAGTGAGCTTGGGCTACCTGTGCTAAAACTCGATAGAGCACAGCTGCCGAGTTTCCTATTTCTTTTATAAAATACAAGTTTTCAATTTTGTTCGTTGCAAAAATGTTTGAATATCTGTGCGCGCGTGCACTGTGCTCATAGAGCACGCGGAATACGCATCCTTTGACCAATCAGAGCGCACGTTATTTCATACTTATTTTATAATTAACAAATAGAACAGCTTCAGCCGTGCTCCGTTCAGTAATAAAGCACGCAGGAAGTGACGAGAGCACGAAAGAAGTGTAGGGAGAAACACGAGCCGTGTGATATGCGTCACGGCTCCCTACACTTCTTTCGTGCGCTCGTCACTTCCTGCTTGCTTCAAAGGTTCGATATTTTGATAATAAGTTACCGCTTGATTGATAGCTCAATAGCCTTGTTGCCTTGACAACCACATCATGGTGCTTCTCTACGTCATAGCCACCTAGCTCGCAATGTGATTGGTTCCCTTAAACCGCTTGATTGATAGCTCATAGTCTTGTTGCCTTGCTTGATTGATAGCTCCCTTATTATTGATAGCTCAATTGTTTGTTGCCTTGACTACCACATCACGGTGCTTCTCTACGTCATAGCCACCTAGCTCGCAATGTGATTGGTTCCCTTAAACCGCTTGATTGATAGCTCAATAGCCTTGTTGCCTTGACTACCACATCATGGTGCTTCTCTACGTCATAGCCACCTAGCTCGCAATGTGATTGGTTCCCTTAAACCGCTTGATTGATAGCTCAATAGCCTTGTTGCCTTGACTACCACATCACGGTGCTTCTCTACGTCATATCCACCTAGCTCGCAATGTGATTGGTTCCCTTAAACCGCTTGATTGATAGCTCAATAGCCTTGTTGCCTTGACTACCACATCATGGTGCTTCTCTACGTCATAGCCACCTAGCTCGCATGGTTGGTTCCCTTCCGCTTGATTGATAGCTCACCTTGTTGCCTTGACTACCACATCATGGTGCTTCTCTACGTCATAGCCACCTAGCTCGCAATGTGATTGGTTCCCTTAAACCGCTTGATTGATAGCTCATTAGCCTTGTTGCCTTGACTACCACATCATGGTGCTTCTTTACGTCATAGCCACCTAGCTCGCAATGTGATTGGTTCCCTTAAACCGCTTGATTTTTCAAGATTGCGAATCATGAAGTGAACCTCTCGATTGTCATAATATACAGAATTATATGAGCTGGCGATCACATCTTTATTAGCGCTGTTCAAGAAGGACTAATAATGAATTTTGGAAATCCATCCCCAAAAAGTTGTTAAAAATGTCCAAATTGCGTTCCTTTGCTGGTCGAGACCGTTCGGAATCTGCGAGGTACTAGTCTCGTGTTTGTTCTGATAGTTCTACTGGTCGGGATAGAAAACGAGAGAGAACCGACGAGAGAAACAACAGCGATTTTGATGTCAGTATGAAGGAAACTACCGACGAGAACTTATCGAAGACTTCGAAAACCACGAAACAACCTTCAACCCGTCGAAGACAGATTCAGTCCGACCGAGCCAATAGCAACTATCGGTCCACTGCATGGAGCATAACGCAAAGCTGTCCGGCGATATTTTTGACTGAGGAGAAAATCAGCGAAATACGCAAGCGAAAGGTCAGCATCCAACAACAACAACATCCAGCAAACAACTTTGCCGAAAGTCAACAAAAACCCATGGAAATAGCCAACGGAATTCAGAAGACAGTAGATGTTGGAAAAGGCTTGGATGAGAGGGAGAATAATAATAATAATAACGATGATGAAAAAGAACTTTGGTGGTACGATATTTACGAACCAATAATGAACATTGTGGAGAAATTGCAGCAACAGATACGCCGGGATCTGGCAGAGGAGGAAAGCGAGGGGAAAGGACAACTGAACTGAAGTAGTTATGCCGGTAATGATGTTACTATTTTTTGTGGAAATCAATATTTTCATTTGTGATGTAACCGTTATTCAAAGCCAGTGAATTACTCTGTGAATTGTTTTTCCTAATTTCGTTCATCACAGTATTTTGTCTGTTGTAGAAGAACAAACAATATATCTTTTTTTCTCGACGAAAGTGTATCATTTTTTGAAAAAAAGAAGAAAATTTACTGAGCGGCGAAATCCAAAATAAGAAAGTGGCGGGCGAATCAAAGGAAACTCGTTACCATAATCCTTTGCGCGCAAAACATTTTAATTCATAACTGTAGCAGAGATCGGATCAATCTAATAAGCCAGTTCACGCTGTCGTCTGAATTGGGACAAACTCGGCAAAATTTATAGAAATCTGGATCACTTTGACTTGCTGTAACTCCGCTCGATTTTGTTGGATTTTCAAAATTTAAACTTCGATGATCAGCAGGCATGTATGTCAGTTGTTGAAGTGAAAATAAGACCAATGTAGGTGTTTTAACTACCTTTCAGTTTCGGGTCAATCTTCTTTTCACGAATGGATCTTAAAATTTCGAGCTCATTTGCATATTCACGTGCCGAACGTTTTATTTTGAAAACAAAAATCTTTTTTTCTCGATTTGTAGCCTTCCAATACCCATCATATTATAGGACATAAATAACAAAGAAAACCTATTTTCTAAAATGGTAAGTTTTTAAAAATCCAACGAAATCGAGCAGAGTTACGGCAAATCAAAGTGATCCAGATTTCTATAAATTTTGCTGCGTTTGTCTATTCAAAATGGCGGACGATTTGCATAAAAGCCAAAAAGTATCATTTTGGGAAAATTAAATATTTGATATGACAGAATGTGATTATCTAAATACTATGTGTGTGTTTTGAAGCCAAATAATAAATCCTTGAGAAGATATGAACATTTGAAATTGTGAAATTGCACCAAAACGAGGCTGGTGAGGACTCACTTGAAAAATACATACAAAATTCTCTATTCATGATCTGTCATAACTCCGATGATATTTTGACTACAGCAAAGAAGCTTTCCAAGAATGTTTATTTTTAGGTACTGTTTTAGATGACAGTGATCATTTGTACCAGAAACGTATCGTATCGCCAAACTAAAAATACGCCATTGTGAATTCGGCGCTATATAGATTTTAAGTTGGTAGGTCAAAGTGGCACTGATTTAGGTTCGCAAAGGATTACTGGGTAAAATGTACAGCCGCCATCTTGTTCTGTACTGTGAATTGTACTTGTTGTGATGTTGTTGTGACATGAAAACCTTTCAAATATAATAATAATAATAATAATAATAATAATAATAATAATAATAATAATAATAAATAATAATATAATAATAATAATAATAATAATAATAATAATAATAATAATAATAATAATAATAATAATAATAATAATAATAATAATCGATATCAATTTTATCATAAGATAAATAACTGTTCTAAATAAAATATTTAGAAAAAGCTACAAATAAAGCAAGAATTGAAAACAATCTCAATGAATAAGTTTGAGTAAATATTAAAGTCGAAGCTCTCCTTGCGACCACTCTCGTAAGCGACCAGCTCTAGTTACGACCACCTTTACGAAACCACGTTTGTATTTTCACTCAAAGTCTGTAATTAAAAGCCAGTCTCGTAAGTGACCGCTCTCGTAAGCGACCGCGACCACTTTTGGTAATTTCCAACTACGTGGTTCCTTTGTTTTTACGCTCTCGTAAACAGGGCCGTACACAGCACGGGGGCTAGCAGGGCGAAAAAGATACCAAAAAGTACTGAGAAATGTACTATTTTTATTTATTTTTTGCTGTTATATACGTACTGCCCCCCTCCCTGGATTTTGGGTTATGTACGGCCCTGGTAAGCGACCATTCAGAGTCTGATTCGTATTAGTCAACACTCAATAATTTCTTCAATAAACTCAAAATACTGTTGTGTGAAACGTTGTTTGCAAGTGTAGTAATGTAGCAATGGGCAAGTATCGTTATATTTTTGTTTTTTATAGATTTGTTTTTGTTCACGTTTTACAGTGCGAATCGAAAAACCGTGGGCACCCAGAAATATTTCAGAAATCGTTTATCGTTCGTTAAACAATCAGAAACAACTCTCTAACTGCAAGAAGTTCGACTGATTTGTAGTCAGATAAATTTCTTGTAGTTAGAGAGTCGTTTCTGATTGTTCAACGGAAAATAAACGATTTTTGAACTATTTCTGGGTGCCCACGGTTTTTCGATTCGCACTGTAACGAGCTTTGTAGCTCTTAGGTGACCACGTGTTTAAATAAAGTATTATTATTATTATTATTATTATTATTATTATTATTATTATTATTATATTATTATTATTATTATTATTATTATTATTATTATTATTATTATTATTATTATTATTATTATTATTATTATTATTATTATTATTATTATATTATTATTATTATTATTATTATTATTATTATTATTATTATTATTATTATTATTATTATTATTATTATTATTATTATTATTATTATTATTATTATTATTATTATTATTATTATTATTATTATTATTATTATTATTATTATTATTATTATTATTATTATTATATATTATATTATTATTATTATTATTATTATTATTATTATTATTATTATTATTATTATTATTATTATTATTATCGTGCCGTATCACAATACGTCACACTAAGAGTTAAAAGCTCTCGTAAGCGACCAGCCTCTATTGTTTCAGCGCGTGGTCGCTTATGAGAGCCCATTCTCGTAAGCGACCAGCTCTAGTTACGACCACTTTTTCGAATTCCCGAGGTGGTCGCTTACGAGAGCTTCGACTGTTTCGTTTAAAGATAACTCGTGCATTGACTGTTTTTATAACATATAGCATTGATATAACGCGCGCTCTGATTGGCTAATTAGCGTGCGCGAGCGTGCATCCATAACTCAATGGACGCACGCTCACGTCATCGCCATAGCGCGATGGCTACGCCTCGTGCGACTCTTACGCTTCTCTCGTGCTTAGCAGCCTCCCGCGTGCATCCATAACTCGATGGACGCACGCTGATCGTTGACCATTCCTTCAATAGTATCCCTTTTATCCCTTCTAACAAGCTAAGTTATGTATCTATTCGGTACTAGCAAGGAACGAAAGAAAGAAAGAAAGGAAGGTGTGCTTACATGTGCCGTCCAGTATATAAATAATAAAAATAGTAATAATAATAACGGTTTATTCACAGCATTTCTACATGGTAGCTCTACATCTGTGAATAGGAAACTAAACTTAGAGACCAAAAATAAATAATAATAATAATAATAATAATAATAATAATAATAATAATAATAATAATAATAATAATAACGGTTTATTCACAGTATTTCTACATGATTGCTCTACATCTGTGAATAGCTAAACTTAAAGACAAAAATCTGTAATGATATTAATAATAATAACGGTTTATTCACAGCATTTCTACATTGTAGCTCTACATCTGTGAATAGGAAACTAAACTTATCAATCTATTTAATAGAGTTAATACCTCTTTGTTCATTTGCGATCCCCCCGACGGCTGCAAATGTGGATGAGCTCCGGCCCTACCTGGCTCAGTTGGTCTATTGTGCAGGAGGTTTGTGGTTCAAGTCTCGGCCGGACCATTTCTCAGGGTCTTAAAATAATTGAGGAGAAAGTGCTGCCTTTGTAATTGCATCTACAAATGGTTAGACTTTCGCGTGGCTCGGATGACCACGTTAAATGGCGGTCCCGTCTCTCCACACTCCACTACATTGCACTGGAGGGACGTAAAAGAACCCACACCACTGTTCGACTAAAGGCCCGTCCAAACGAGTAAAACATCGATAAAACATTGCGTAAAACGAATACAGCATGTTTTATAAAACATTGTGTGCGAAATGTACTCTGGGAACTGGTACCCATGGTTAAGAAAAAAACTGACTGTTTTTTTTACGGACAAAATGTTGAAAGTGTCTAAATCGATGTTATATGCTAAACACAACAATGTTTTACGATGCTGTCCAAACGAATCAAACATGTTTTACACGAAAACAACAGAAATGTTTTACGATGTTTTCCAGAATGTTTGACACGGTTCAAACTTCGTAAAACATGTTAAAACATATCAAAACATGTTAAAAAATGTTAAAACATCAAGAAGATTCTTGTAGGTTGTGTGAAGATTCATCTATAGTTTGTGTCATCAACCTGTGGTATTTTATTTCAACCGAGCTTTCGAGCAACTTGCTCATCTTCAGTGAATTTTTGGAATTACACTTGAAACATCTGTAACCCTGAAGATGAGCAAGTTGCTCGAAAGCTCGGTTGAAATAAAATACCACAGGTTGATGAAAACAAACTATTAATGTTAAAACATGTTAAAACATGGTGGCCAAACTAATAAAGCATGTTTTACAAAACAATGTGTTATGATTTTTTACTGAAATGTTTTACTCGTTGGACGGGCCTTAAGAGTAGGGCACCGCGAAGTTCCCGGTGTGTGTGGCCTAACCTACTCACTTGAAGAGAGAAGGCTCAAAGCGCTTGTACATATAGATATTTGCGCTATATAAGTGTTAAACATTATTATTATTACTTATTACTTATTTCCTTGGTCGGTTAAGAAAACCTCTTTAATCGACCTTTGACTCCTGAATACCGACCATGCGATCGAAATGAACAGGAGTCAGTTTATTCGCATCATTCAATGAGGGAATATGTATTTGCAGGTTCAGGTTGGGATGATTCTATACGGTCTGTTGCCGTGGCAACGTTAAAGCTACAAATAATGACTGCATCTCAAAATAATCAGGTACACACGCTTTGATTAATAGCAATGGTCGTCTTTGTACCGGAGACGCATTAGCCGACGCTAGCCGACGCAAGCCGACGCAAGCCGACGCAAGCCGACGCAAGCCGACGCAAGCCGACGCAAGCCGACGCAAGCACAATATGTTTTATTTCATTACTAGCACGGGTCCATCTACAAGCAAAAGCGCAAACAATTACCTCAAATAAGGATATAATTCGTCATTATGCTGGCGTCGGGTTCGTTGAAACAAGTAATTCGTGCTCCTGTGCTTGTGCTTGTGCTTGCATGTGCTTGTGCTTGTGCATGTGCTTGTGTTTGTGCTTGTGCTTGTGCTTGTGCTTGTGCTTGTGCTTGTGCATGTGCTTGTGCTTGTGCTTGTGCTTGTGCTTGTGCTTGTGCTTGTGCTTGTGCATGTGCTTGTGCTTGTGCTTGTGCTTGTGCTTGTGCTTGTGTGCATGTGCTTGTGCATGTGCTTGTGCTTGTGCTTGTGCTTTGTGCTTGTGCATGTGCTTGTGCCTGTGCTTGCGCTTGTGCTTGTGCTTGTGCTTGTGTTTGTGCTTGTGTTTGTGCTTGTGCTTGTGCTTGTGCTTGTGTTGTGTTGTGCTTGTGCATGTGCTTGTGCTTGTGCTTGTGCTTGTGCTTTGTGCTTGTGCTTGTGCTTGTGCTTGTGCTTCTGCTTGTGCTTTGTGCATGTGTTTGTGCTTGCGCTTGTGCTTGTGCTTGTGCTTGTGCTTGTGCTTGTGCTTTGTGCATGTGTTTGTGCTTGTGCTTGTGCTTGTGCTTGTGCTTGCGCTTGCGCTTGTGTTTGTGCTTGTGCTTGCGCTTGTGCTTGTGCCTGTGCTTGCGCTTGTGCTTGTGCTTGCGCTTGCGCTTGTGCTTGTGCTTGTGCTTGTGCTTGCGCTTGTGCTTGCGCCACTAGTGAATACCAAGCTTTCTGTATCTTTGATGTTTTGCGACCAAAAGTGACCAGCAACAGCCTGATTTATAATCAGTGTCAGCCTACAAGAAAGGTTCTTATATATCGGGAAAATAATCATAATAAATGCAGGTTCTTTTACACAGGTTTTTACTGTATTCAACCAGCTCAGTGCAGCTTTAAGGTGACTCAAAGTAGTTTTTACTGACCACACTTACACTTTTCATTTGGCGAATTGATAGACTTATCCTAGACCGATCAAAACGACTTTTGCACCAGTTATCGGGTAAAGATGGAAATTTAGAATTATGCCAATTTCAGCTCAATCGAGGTTTCCTTGGCAGCGATAAACAAAGATCGTTGAAATCAGTTTTTCTAAAATATCTCAAGATTTCGATGAGCTCTAGACAATCGACTATATGCATGATAAACTACATACTAAGGCAAAGTATCTGAGACAGAATTCAAACTTTTTGATCAGAGCGATTTTGAATAATTTGCATAAACATTCTTTATGCAAATTATTCAAAATCGCTTTGATCAAAAAGTTTGAATTCTGTCTCAGATACTTTGCCTTAGTATGTAGTTTATCATACATATAGTCGATTGTCTAGAGCTCATCGAAATCTTGAGATATTTTAGAAAAACTGATTTCAACGATCTTTGTTTATCTTTGTTTATCGTTGCCAAGGAAACTTCGATCGAGCTGATATTGATATAATTCTAAATTTCCATCTTTACCCGATAACTGGTACAAAAGTCGTTTTGATCGGTCTAGGATAAGTCTATCAATTCACCAAATGAAAAGTAGAAGTGTGGTCAGTTAAAAACTACTTCGAGCCACCTTAAATACCCGTAAGACGGAGCACTGATGGAGGGAGGGGGTAAAAGGGCGCACCGTCCGCCTCCTGGGCGAACAGTTTCGTCTGAAGGGGTTACGTATGCGTCACTCATTGCATTATTAACCGATCGATTGTATACAACTATTTCAAATAAGGTAGGCGATAGGTTATACGTCGTTCCAAGACCGAACTGCATTATGGTAACAGCTTGAATGACATGTATGCCAGAAATATTCCATAAAATACGATGCAAAATATGTCTTGTCATGTTGAAATGGAAATAGATACGATGTCATACAGCCTTTCATACCTTTTTAGCTATCCAAGCTCTTACCATAAAGCCGGTCGTATAACCTATCGCCCATAGACTGATATCCTCGACAACCTTTATAGTCCAGTCCCGGACTCACTTTCTATCCGCTCCGACAAGCTACACGTGAGCTAAACAAATCACTGACCATATAACATTGCGGGCTCTGAAAATTGCGCTCCGATCTGATTGGCTGCTAAGCTGCCATGCGCATGCATGTTATACTGGACTCTCTTTCCTCCGCGACTTCAGCTTGTCGGAGCGGATAGAAAGTGAGTCCGGGACTGGACTACAACCTTTATTGAAATAAGTGTATCTTGAGGTCTTTGCTTACAACATTTGTTCCATGTTTATTCACAGGTGAGGATCGATGTTTCCAAGCAAGCACACGATTTCAGACAATCGACGTTTATCATGTACAACTGCGCGAGGTTGTCCAAACTGTTCTCACACTACGAACAGAGTGTACAACAAGGTACGACAATCGACGTTTATCATGTACAACTGCGCGAGGTTGTCCAAACTGTTCTCACACTACGAACAGAGTGTACAACAAGGTGACAATCGACGTTTATCATGTACAACTGTGCGAGGTTGTCCAAACTGTTCTCACACTACGAACAGAGTGTACAACAAGGTACGACAATCGACGTTTATCATGTACAACTGCGCGAGGTTGTCCAAACTGTTCTCACACTACGAACAGAGTGTACAACAAGGTACGACAATCGACGTTTATCATGTACAACTGCGCGAGGTTGTCCAAACTGTTCTCACACTACGAACAGAGTGTACAACAAGGTACGACAATCGACAACTTTTGTCATGTACAACTGCGCGAGGTTGTCCAAACTGTTCTCACACTACGAACAGAGTGTACAACAAGGTACGACAATCGACGTTTATCATGTACAACTGCGCGAGGTTGTCCAAACTGTTCTCACACTACGAACAGAGTACAACAAGGTACAAGGTACGACAATCGACGTTTATCATGTACAACTGCGCGAGGTTGTCCAAACTGTTCTCACACTACGAACAGAGTGTACAACAAGGTACGACAATCGACGTTTATCATGTACAACTGCGCGAGGTTGTCCAAACTGTTCTCACACTACGAACAGAGTGTACAACAAGGTACGACAATCGACGTTTATCATGTACAACTGCGCGAGGTTGTCCAAACTGTTCTCACACTACGAACAGAGTGTACAACAAGGTACGACAATCGACGTTTATCATGTACAACTGTGCGAGGTTGTCCAAACTGTTCTCACACTACGAACAGAGTGTACAACAAGGTACGACAATCGACGTTTATCATGTACAACTGCGCGAGGTTGTCCAAACTGTTCTCACACTACGAACAGAGTGTACAACAAGGTACGACAATCGACGTTTATCATGTACAACTGCGCGAGGTTGTCCAAACTGTTCTCACACTACGAACAGAGTGTACAACAAGGTACGACAATCGACGTTTATCATGTACAACTGCGCGAGGTTGTCCAAACTGTTCTCACACTACGAACAGAGTGTACAACAAGGTACGACAATCGACGTTTATCATGTACAACTGCGCGAGGTTGTCCAAACTGTTCTCACACTACGAACAGAGTGTACAACAAGGTACGACAATCGACGTTTATCATGTACAACTGCGCGAGGTTGTCCAAACTGTTCTCACACTACGAACAGAGTGTACAACAAGGTACGACAATCGACGTTTATCATGTACAACTGCGCGAGGTTGTCCAAACTGTTCTCACACTACGAACAGAGTGTACAACAAGGTACGACAATCGACGTTTATCATGTACAACTGCGCGAGGTTGTCCAAACTGTTCTCACACTACGAACAGAGTGTACAACAAGGTACGACAATCGACGTTTATCATGTACAACTGCGCGAGGTTGTCCAAACTGTTCTCACACTACGAACAGAGTGTACAACAAGGTACGACAATCGACGTTTATCATGTACAACTGCGCGAGGTTGTCCAAACTGTTCTCACACTACGAACAGAGTGTACAACAAGGTACGACAATCGACGTTTATCATGTACAACTGCGCGAGGTTGTCCAAACTGTTCTCACACTACGAACAGAGTGTACAACAAGGTACGACAATCGACGTTTATCATGTACAACTGCGCGAGGTTGTCCAAACTGTTCTCACACTACGAACAGAGTGTACAACAAGGTACGACAATCGACGTTTATCATGTACAACTGCGCGAGGTTGTCCAAACTGTTCTCACACTACGAACAGAGTGTACAACAAGGTACGACAATCGACGTTTATCATGTACAACTGCGCGAGGTTGTCCAAACTGTTCTCACACTACGAACAGAGTGTACAACAAGGTACGACAATCGACGTTTATCATGTACAACTGCGCGAGGTTGTCCAAACTGTTCTCACACTACGAACAGAGTGTACAACAAGGTACGACAATCGACGTTTATCATGTACAACTGCGCGAGGTTGTCCAAACTGTTCTCACACTACGAACAGAGTGTACAACAAGGTACGACAATCGACGTTTATCATGTACAACTGCGCGAGGTTGTCCAAACTGTTCTCACACTACGAACAGAGTGTACAACAAGGTACGACAATCGACGTTTATCATGTACAACTGCGCGAGGTTGTCCAAACTGTTCTCACACTACGAACAGAGTGTACAACAAGGTACGACAATCGACGTTTATCATGTACAACTGCGCGAGGTTGTCCAAACTGTTCTCACACTACGAACAGAGTGTACAACAAGGTACGACAATCGACGTTTATCATGTACAACTGCGCGAGGTTGTCCAAACTGTTCTCACACTACGAACAGAGTGTACAACAAGGTACGACAATCGACGTTTATCATGTACAACTGCGCGAGGTTGTCCAAACTGTTCTCACACTACGAACAGAGTGTACAACAAGGTACGACAATCGACGTTTATCATGTACAACTGCGCGAGGTTGTCCAAACTGTTCTCACACTACGAACAGAGTGTACAACAAGGTACGACAATCGACGTTTATCATGTACAACTGCGCGAGGTTGTCCAAACTGTTCTCACACTACGAACAGAGTGTACAACAAGGTACGACAATCGACGTTTATCATGTACAACTGCGCGAGGTTGTCCAAACTGTTCTCACACTACGAACAGAGTGTACAACAAGGTACGACAATCGACGTTTATCATGTACAACTGCGCGAGGTTGTCCAAACTGTTCTCACACTACGAACAGAGTGTACAACAAGGTACGACAATCGACGTTTATCATGTACAACTGCGCGAGGTTGTCCAAACTGTTCTCACACTACGAACAGAGTGTACAACAAGGTACGACAATCGACGTTTATCATGTACAACTGCGCGAGGTTGTCCAAACTGTTCTCACACTACGAACAGAGTGTACAACAAGGTACGACAATCGACGTTTATCATGTACATGTACAACTGCGCGAGGTTGTCCAAACTGTTCTCACACTACGAACAGAGTGTACAACAAGGTACGACAATCGACGTTTATCATGTACAACTGCGCGAGGTTGTCCAAACTGTTCTCACACTACGAACAGAGTGTACAACAAGGTACGACAATCGACGTTTATCATGTACAACTGCGCGAGGTTGTCCAAACTGTTCTCACACTACGAACAGAGTGTACAACAAGGTACGACAATCGACGTTTATCATGTACAACTGCGCGAGGTTGTCCAAACTGTTCTCACACTACGAACAGAGTGTACAACAAGGTACGACAATCGACGTTTATCATGTACAACTGCGCGAGGTTGTCCAAACTGTTCTCACACTACGAACAGAGTGTACAACAAGGTACGACAATCGACGTTTATCATGTACAACTGCGCGAGGTTGTCCAAACTGTTCTCACACTACGAACAGAGTGTACAACAAGGTACGACAATCGACGTTTATCATGTACAACTGCGCGAGGTTGTCCAAACTGTTCTCACACTACGAACAGAGTGTACAACAAGGTACGACAATCGACGTTTATCATGTACAACTGCGCGAGGTTGTCCAAACTGTTCTCACACTACGAACAGAGTGTACAACAAGAGGTTGTCCAAACTGTTCTCACACTACGAACAGAGTGTACAACAAGGTACGACAATCGACGTTTATCATGTACAACTGCGCGAGGTTGTCCAAAACTGTTCTCACACTACGAACAGAGTGTACAACAAGGTACGACAATCGACGTTTATCATGTACAACTGCGCGAGGTTGTCCAAACTGTTCTCACACTACGAACAGAGTGTACAACAAGGTACGACAATCGACGTTTATCATGTACAACTGCGCGAGGTTGTCCAAACTGTTCTCACACTACGAACAGAGTGTACAACAAGGTACGACAATCGACGTTTATCATGTACAACTGCGCGAGGTTGTCCAAACTGTTCTCACACTACGAACAGAGTGTACAACAAGGTACGACAATCGACGTTTATCATGTACAACTGCGCGAGGTTGTCCAAACTGTTCTCACACTACGAACAGAGTGTACAACAAGGTACGACAATCGACGTTTATCATGTACAACTGCGCGAGGTTGTCCAAACTGTTCTCACACTACGAACAGAGTGTACAACAAGGTACGACAATCGACGTTTATCATGTACAACTGCGCGAGGTTGTCCAAACTGTTCTCACACTACGAACAGAGTGTACAACAAGGTACGACAATCGACGTTTATCATGTACAACTGCGCGAGGTTGTCCAAACTGTTCTCACACTACGAACAGAGTGTACAACAAGGTACGACAATCGACGTTTATCATGTACAACTGCGCGAGGTTGTCCAAACTGTTCTCACACTACGAACAGAGTGTACAACAAGGTACGACAATCGACGTTTATCATGTACAACTGCGCGAGGTTGTCCAAACTGTTCTCACACTACGAACAGAGTGTACAACAAGGTACGACAATCGACGTTTATCATGTACAACTGCGCGAGGTTGTCCAAACTGTTCTCACACTACGAACAGAGTGTACAACAAGGTACGACAATCGACGTTTATCATGTACAACTGCGCGAGGTTGTCCAAACTGTTCTCACACTACGAACAGAGTGTACAACAAGGTACGACAACTAAGGGCTTTCTGTTACTTTTCGTAAGAGATTCGCCGCCATGTCGGAGCTGCGCGGAGAATATTAATGATGTCTCGCGGGGATTGATGGGATTGTTTTGTGTGGACGCTTTATTTTCATTATGTGGCTGAAATATAAGCTAGAATCATCCACATAACATGCTCGTTACCAGACTCCGGAAGGCTTATAAACTGTGGAATAATCCTCTACTGAAGGAAGCCGATAATTATAATGATGATGAGAATGATCTACATAGGAGATAATGATGATGGCAATGATGATGATGATGATGATGATGACAATGATGATAATGATGATGATCTTGGAGATAATGATGATGACTGATGATGATGATGATGACATTGATGATGATGATGACAATGATGATAATGATGATGATCTTGGAGATAATGATGATGATGACATTGATGATGATGATGACATTGATGATGATGATGTTCTTGGAGATGATGAACTTTTACAGGATATATTTTATTTGCTTTGCTTTCAGGTTTGTATCCACCTTTGCCACAGATCGAGAAAATCGACTTTAGTCTTCTGCGAGAAAAGGTAAGAGTACTGACCACGAGCACGTCAGTCATCGTTACCTTTTGCATCGTTATCATCACCATACATCATCATCTTTATCATCATCATCATTATCATGATTATCGTCATCCACCATGCATCATTATTACTATCATCATCACCGTCATCATCATCACCGTCATCATCATCACCGTCATCATCATCACCATCATCATCATCACCATCATCACCGTCATCATCATCACCATCATCGTTGTTATCATCATCATCACCATCATCACCGTCATCTTTATCACCGTCATCATCATCACCATCATCATCATCACCGTCATCACCATCATCGTTGTTATCATCATCATCACCATCATCACCATCATCACCGTCATCTTTATCACCGTCATCATCATCGCCATCATCATCATCACCGTCATCATCATCACCATCATCACCGTCATCATCATCACCGTCATCATCATCATCATCACCATCATCGTTATCATCATCACCATCATTATTATCATCATCATATTAGCATCACCATCATTATCAGTATTATCATCACCATCATCACCACTATCATCATCATCATCGTTATCGTCATAGATAGATAGATTATCATGATCATCGTAACCATCATCATTATCGTCATAGATAGATAGATATCATAGATAGATAGATTATCATGATCATCGTAACCATCATCATCATTATCGTCATAGATAGATAGATATCATAGATAGATAGATTATCATGATCATCGTAACCATCATCATCATTATCGTCATAGATAGATAGATATCATAGATAGATAGATTATCATGATCATCGTAACCATCATCATCATTATCGTCATAGATAGATAGATATCATAGATAGATAGATTATCATGATCATCGTAACCATCATCATCATTATCGTCATAGATAGATAGATATCATAGATAGATAGATTATCATGATCATCGTAACCATCATCATTATTATCATCATAGATAGATAGATATCATAGATAGATAGATTATCATGATCATCGTAACCATCATCATCATTATCGTCATAGATAGATAGATATCATAGATAGATAGATTATCATGATCATCGTAACCATCATCATTATCATCATCATAGATAGATAGATATCATTAGATAGATTATCATGATCATCGTAACCATCATCATCATTATCGTCATAGATAGATAGATATCATAGATAGATAGATTATCATGATCATCGTAACCATCATCATCATTATCATCATCATAGATATATATCATAGATAGATAGATTATCATGATCATCGTAACCATCATCATTGTCATCATCATAGATAGATAGATATCATAGATAGATAGATTATCATGATCATCGTAACCATCATCATTATCGTCATCATCATAGATAGATAGATATCATAGATAGATAGATTATCATGATCATCGTAACCATCATCATTATCGTCATAGATAGATAGATTATCATGATCATCGTCACCATCATCATTATCATCATCATAGATAGATAGATATCATAGATAGATAGATTATCATGATCATCGTAACCATCATCATTATTATCATCATAGATATAGATATCATAGATATAGATTATCATGATCATCGTAACATCATCATTATCGTCATAGATAGATAGATAGATTATCATGATCATCGTAACCATCATCATTATTATCATCATCATCATCATCATAGATAGATAGATTATCATGATCATCGTCACCATGCATCATCATTATTATCATCATAGATAGATAGATATCATAGATAGATAGATTATCATGATCATCGTCACCATCATCATTATCGTCATAGATAGATAGATATCATAGATAGATAGATTATCATGATCATCGTAACCATCATTATCGTCATAGATAGATAGATATCATAGATAGATAGATTATCATGATCATCGTCACCATCATCATCATTATCGTCATAGATAGATAGATATCATAGATAGATAGATTATCATGATCATCGTCACCATCATCATCATCATAGATAGATAGATATCATAGATCATAGATCATCATCATCATCATCATCATCATAGATAGATATCATAGATCATAGATTATCATGATCATCGTAACCATCATCATTATTATCATCATCAGATAGATCATAGATAGATAGATTATCATCATCGTAACCATCATCATCATCATAGATAGATAGATTATCATGATCATCGTAACCATCATCATCATTATCGTCATAGATAGATAGATATCATAGATAGATAGATTATCATGATCATCGTGACCATCATCATTATTATCATCATAGATAGATAGATATCATAGATAGATAGATTATCATGATCATCGTCACCATCATCATTATTATCATCATAGATAGATAGATATCATAGATAGATATCATCATGATCATCGTAACATCATCATCATTATCGTCATAGATAGATAGATATCATCATCATAGATAGATTATCATGATCATCGTAACCATCATCATCATTATCGTCATAGATAGATAGATATCATAGATAGATAGATTATCATGATCATCGTAACCATCATCATCATTATCGTCATAGATAGATAGATATCATAGATAGATAGATTATCATGATCATCGTAACCATCATCATTATTATCATCATAGATAGATAGATATCATAGATAGATAGATTATCATGATCATCGTCACCATCATCATTATTATCGTCATAGATAGATAGATATCATAGATAGATAGATTATCATGATCATCGTAACCATCATCATCATTATCGTCATAGATAGATAGATATCATAGATAGATAGATTATCATCATGATCATCGTAACCATCATCATCATTATCGTCATAGATAGATAGATATCATAGATAGATAGATTATCATGATCATCGTAACCATCATCATCATAGATAGATAGATATCATAGATAGATAGATCATGTCATCGTACCATCATCATCATTATCGTCATAGATAGATAGATATCATAGATAGATAGATTATCATGATCATCGTAACCATCATCATTATTATCATCATAGATAGATAGATATCATAGATAGATAGATTATCATGATCATCGTCACCATCATCATTATCGTCATAGATAGATAGATATCATAGATAGATAGATATCATAGATAGATAGATATCATAGATAGATAGATTATCATGATCATCGTAACCATCATCATTATTATCATCATAGATAGATAGATATCATAGATAGATAGATTATCATGATCATCGTCACCATCATCATTGTTATCATCATAGATAGATAGATATCATAGATAGATAGATTATCATGATCATCGTAACCATCATCATCATTATCGTCATAGATAGATAGATATCATAGATAGATAGATTATCATGATCATCGTAACCATCATCATCATTATCGTCATAGATAGATAGATATCATAGATAGATAGATTATCATGATCATCGTAACCATCATCATCATTATCATCATAGATAGATAGATATCATAGATAGATAGATTATCATGATCATCGTAACCATCATCATTATTATCATCATAGATAGATAGATATCATAGATAGATAGATTATCATGATCATCGTGACCATCATCATCATTATCGTCATAGATAGATAGATATCATAGATAGATAGATTATCATGATCATCGTAACCATCATCATTATTATCGTCATAGATAGATAGATATCATAGATAGATAGATTATCATGATCATCGTGACCATCATCATTATTATCATCATAGATAGATAGATATCATAGATAGATAGATTATCATGATCATCGTAACCATCATCATCATTATCGTCATAGATAGATAGATATCATAGATAGATAGATTATCATGATCATCGTCACCATCATCATTATTATCGTCATAGATAGATAGATATCATAGATAGATAGATTATCATGATCATCGTAACCATCATCATTATTATCATCATAGATAGATAGATATCATAGATAGATAGATTATCATGATCATCGTATAGATAGATAGATATCATAGATAGATAGATTATCATGATCATCGTAACCATCATCATCATTATCGTCATAGATAGATAGATATCATAGATAGATAGATTATCATGATCATCGTAACCATCATCATCATTATCGTCATAGATAGATAGATATCATAGATAGATAGATTATCATGATCATCGTAACCATCATCATCATTATCGTCATAGATAGATAGATATCATAGATAGATAGATTATCATGATCATCGTCACCATCATCATCATTATCGTCATAGATAGATAGATATCATAGATAGATAGATTATCATGATCATCGTAACCATCATCATCATTATCGTCATAGATAGATAGATATCATAGATAGATAGATTATCATGATCATCGTAACCATCATCATCATTATCATAGATCATAGATAGATAGATTATCATGATCATCGTAACCATCATCATCATTATCGTCATAGATAGATAGATATCATAGATAGATAGATTATCATGATCATCGTAACCATCATCATCATTATCATCGCCATTATTATTCATCATCATGATCATCATCACCATCATTATTATTATCATCATCATATTAGCATCATCACCATTATCAGTATTATTATCATCACCATCATTATTATCATTATCAGTATTATCATCATCACCATCATTATTCATAATAATAATAATAATAACAGAGTATTTATATAGCGCATCCTGGAATCTCGATGCGTTCATCCTGGAACCTCGATGCGCTCATCATCATCATCATTATCAGTAATATCATCACCATCATTATCAGTAATATCATCACCAAGATTCATCCTATCTTGTCTACCACCACAGGACGAATGGAACCTGCTATTACGTTACGTCATGACATATCCCTCGGCAGTCCGTGACGCAATACATGGCTTCCTGACGCAACCTAGACATGATTCCCTCGTCACAACAAACATCAACAAAATCTGTTGTTTTCTGCTTGAGATGAGCCAGGACTTCAGCTCGTACTATGGGCGTACGCATATACTTGGTGTAAGTAACGGTGTACCACTGCGCGCGAGATGCACCATTCGGTCTGAAGCTACAGACACACGGTGCAACATTGCCGCAGTATTGCCGCAACGTGTGGCCACGTCTGCAATGTTTTGTGAGCCAACTTATTGAAGTATAACTCGATCCTACAAATTGCAGAAGTCAGTTGACAAATGCTGCCATGGCTGGCAATATTGCACGCAATGTTGCATCGTATGTATTCACCTTAACTCTGGAATTGTTGTGCGCAACGCTGCAGCTAATTTTGTAGGGTCTCGTTTTAATTTTGCAACATTGTGCGCAATGCATGCAACATCGTCAGATGTGTAAGATTCTATGAAATGCTAGAATAAAAATAATGTGATTGAAGGAAAGAATGAAACTAAAACTAAAAACTCTGATGTACAATTGTTCCAGGAACCAAGGCCCCATTTGTTTCCTACGATGTTTGCAAGACTTTATTTACTAAAAGCCATACAACAGGTAATTAAGTTATAGCATAAGCTAAGCATTCGTTCATTCGTTCATTCGTTCATTCGTTCATTCGTTCATTCGTTCATCCATTCATCCATTCGTTCATTCATCCATTCATTCATTCATTCGTTCGTTCATCCATTCGTTCATCAATTCATTCATTCGTTCGTTCGATCATTCATTTATTCGTTCATTCATCCATTCGTTCATCAATTCATTCATTCGTTCATTCGATCATTCATTCATTCATTCTTTCATTCATTCATTCAACCATTCATTCATTCATTCATTCGTTCGTTCATCCATTCGTTCATCAATTCATTCATTCGTTCGTTCGTTCGATCATTCATTCATTCGTTCATTCATCCATTCGTTCATCAATTCATTCATTCGTTCATTCATTCATTCATTCATTCATTCGTTCATCCATTCGTTCATCAATTCATTCATTCGATCATTCATTCATTCATTCATTCAATTCGTATTTCAATCAGTCACTTTTTCATTCATCCATCCATCCATTCGTTCATTCAGTTCATCCATCCATTTGTTCATTCAGTTCATCCATCCATTCGTTCATTCATCCATCCATTCGTTCATTCAGTTCATCCATCCATTTGTTTATTCAGTTCATCCATCCATTCGTTCATTCATCCATCCATTCGTTCATTCAGTTCATCCATCCATTCTCATTTATTCATTTATAACCAATATTGTTTATTCAGGTGTTTCATAACGGCTTGGCTCTGCTAGATATTCAACCGCTCACACAGATGTAAAGGTAACATAGAAATATCAAGTATCAGTCAAACCCCTATTTTAAAAACAGCAACCCCTATTAATCGGCCATTCCCTATTAAGTGGTCACCCCTATTAATCGGCCATTCCCTATTAAGTGGTCACCCCTATTAATCGGCCATTCCCTATTAAGTGGTCACCCCTATTAATCGGCCATTCCCTATTAAGTGGTCACCCCTATTAATCGGCCATTCCCTATTAAGTGGTCACCCCTATTAATCGGCCATTCCCTATTAAGTGGTCACCCCTATTAATCGGCCATTCCCTATTAAGTGGTCACCCCTATTAATCGGCCATTCCCTATTAAGTGGTAACCCCTATTAATCGGCCATTCCCTATTAAGTGGTCACCCCTATTAATCGGCCATTCCCTATTAAGTGGTCATCCCTATTAATCGGCCATTCCCTATTAAGTGGTCACCCCTATTAATCGGCCATTCCCTATTAAGTGGTAACCCCTATTAATCGGCCATTCCCTATTAAGTGGTCACCCCTATTAATCGGCCATTCCCTATTAAGTGGTCACCCCTATTAAGCGGCCATCCCCACAACTTTTTCCATTCAAAGTTTCGCTGATAAATACGTCGAAACACTGCGCGGGGCCGTTCTACATACAAAAATATTCGAAATCATCCCTAAGTTTACGATTAATTTCCAACCTGAATTCTGAACACCAAGAAAGTAGAGAAACATTACTGTATTCTGCTCCAATGCCCACGAACAATAGCACCAGGTTGAGACTGGAGTAGGACATTGCCATACATTTACTGTATTCTGCTCCAATGCCCACCAACAATAGCACCAAGGTTGAGACTGGAGTAGGACATTGCCATACATTTACTGTATTCTGCTCCAATGCCCACCAACAATAGCACCAAGGTTGAGACTGGAGTAGGACATTGCCATACATTTACTGTATTCTGCTCCAATGCCCACCAACAATTGCACCAGGTTGAGACTGGAGTAGGACATTGCCATACATTTACTGTATTCTGCTCCAATGCCCACCAACAATTGCACCAGGTTGAGACTGGAGTAGGACATTGCCATACATTTACTGTATTTTTTCCACCCCAATCTCGACCGGCAGAAGCCATTGTTCGTAAAGGTCAATGTTATTCAATTCTTGTTCTTTGTACAAACAAAATATATCAATATTTCTTTTTACAATTCACGAGTGTGAAAAGCCATATTTTGTTGGTAAACTGGTTTGTGATGATTGGATTAGTGTCAAACCCTAACTTGATATTCAAACAAGTCTTGACTTGAGGCGACAAGAATGTAGTCATACTGTGTGAAGCATATGCCTCCACATCACTGTGTTGGTTCGAACACCCACGAACCAGAAAACTAGACCAAAATCATCTCTGCTTAAGATGAAGAAAGTCGTAATACTTACATGCCTAGATACTTGTATATGAGATTACTTCCAGACTGTCCAGGCAAGGTGTGCATGTCTGGTCCGTCATTCCAGGAACTCAGCCCGCGAATACTACGAAAAGTGACTCTTTGGTCAAAGTTTGACACAGTTGGTGCCCAGGTAACGGGTTTTCCTGGAATGTCCACCGTACTTTGGTCATCTTTTTGGGACGCAGAGCTTCTTCCTGTCTTTCATTTTCACCTGGTTCCAAGTCTCCCATCGCGCACCGCGTGGGGTCTTCAGTACATTACTGCACTGTAGCTAACGGGTTCCTTATGTGAACCTATGTGCTGTTAAAATTACTGCGATAATAACTCAAAATTACAGTTAAAAACGTCGCCATAAAAGTTGTGTTCATTTTGAATCGTTTGCCATTATGCCGTAGAAGCTGACTTGTATTTTATTACCATATAAACAATTATTATTATTATTCTAAAGGTTTATTATTATTTATTAATTAATGGCGTCCTGCATCGAGGACGTCTTGCCGCAACACGACTTTTTGACTCTTCAAACAAACAAAATAACAAAGAAAGAGAAAGAAAAAACAACAAGAAATGCAATAATCTTTTGTTGTACGTCTCAACGTTTTCTTAGACTAACTAATATCCTGTTTACACCAAGCCAGAACAACTCTACTGAAAAACCAAAAAGAAACTTCACACGTTTTAAAAACCGTCTCTAGCTATCCTATTGATGACCTCTAGTATCTAGTGGGCCAAATTGGAAACCAGTATTGTTGTATTGCTGTATTTGTAAACCCACTCAAAATAAAGATTATTATTATTATTATCTTCACTCGAAGTGAAGACCTATTTTGTAGCTGGTAGATTTTGTTGATTGTGAAATATTTACTGCATCTTTACTGAGCAAAGTTTGACTCAATGATTAGACATAATTCCGATAAACCTGGGCATTACTAACTACACCATTACACACTATTAGACACTCACTCTTTTGTTTTCTTTTGTTTATTGCATCTTTAAATAAACACTGACAGCTAATTAGTAGTGCCCAGGTTTATTGGAATCACAGTATATTGGTGAGAATTTCGCATCTGGCACAATTTATGTCCTGCTTATTGTTTGACAATCAATCATCTGTTTGTATAAGTTGTTGATTGTTGTCATTACCATTTATTTGCTAAGTCTATAAATATGTACAGTAGCATGACTAGTATATTCACACAACTTTAGCATTGTCTTTGCTTAGTTCGTCTTTGCATATTTCTACAATTTCTGTAAGGCTTCCCGTTCGTGTAATTCGCCATTGTGAAAATAAAATTGTTATGCAACTGAGGCCAGAAGTTTATGCCGTCGAAGTTCTGCGGTTTTAGTGTCAAAAAAAGGACTTCCCCGCATGGTGGGCTTTCAGTTCTGAAACGTCTTCCGTAAGAGTTTGCAACGAATCTGCAATGGGATGAAAAAGGGTCTTTGATGAATTAAAGTTCTGGATGCAACGTTACTGCAAGGCTAAATGAATGAAAAGAAAATCATTACAGTATTAACGTTAATCGAGCATTTCGGCACTAGGTTATGGTAGTCATTGAAGGCCATTGTAGATGCATGTATGTTCCGCACCATAAAAGTACATCCATAGTATAAATATGTTCAGATTGACATTCGTTGTTGAGAGGTAGCGTTAAGTAGATGTTTAGTTGCTAGACGCTAGACAAAGTCTTCCCAGAGGAAGTTGTCCAACTTTAGATAATTAAAAAAATAAGCCCATTCAATCTTCAGGCTGTTTTTGCGTTTGTCCAGGCCTAAAGAGGTGTGCTGATAAGCCGACCGCGGGGGATAAGGTACATCAACCCAGTGCAGTAGTCAGTACTGAGTTGTCAGTTTTATACTGCCAGAAATCGTACTGAGTTTGTTAGACTTCGGAACTAAGGACTAAGTTCAATTGATTGCTGTCATTAAGCATCTTGGTTTGTTGATGGAATCGCGTTCACGAGTTGTTTGGGGGAAGATGGAACTCGTACTATAAAGTCAAAAGATTGATCTGTGCGTTCGTTCTTTTTGTTTCTCGTAACCGCATTTGTACTGCGTCCCTCTTGCATGACTCGTGGCGGAAATTATTCATTCAGTTCTCCCGGTTCCGCTGTTCAGCAGGAGTATTGTGGTCGCGGTTTGCAAGGGAGCTAAATGCTTGCTCCATGGGAGAGTCTACGTGCAAGTAGTTCCTCTCAGAAGAACGGAAAAAAATGCTGAAAAAATTTCGAGGCTCCACGAGAATTGAAAACTTAGTTATCGCGTCTTAGTGGGTGCGTCAGGATAACTGGCACTCTTTCAAGACAACGTTGCTAAATACGCACGTCCTCGCGCTACGACGTGCAGAGATCACGCTTGCATCCCATTTTGCGCAATTTTTGTCTTTACTCTTAAAATAATGGAATGACTCACCGCCTGAACGACTACTAGTACTCCCGCATGAATGTCCTGCACGTGATACGGTGACCTTTGGACTTTCAGTGCGTTGTGAATATTGGAAAGAGATTGAGAACAAAGCTTGCCACAGCGTGTCTGTTGTTCTGGCTTTCGAGGTGCCAAGAATTTCCGGGCAAACCTGGGAAATGTTTGCACGAGTTGATCACGGACTTTTATGTGCTTTTTGAACTGCTTTCTTGCCCGCGCGCGCGATAAAAACGTCTGCGAAAAGATTCCCAGTCTTCCTTGCAACGTACAGTTGACCCCGTAAGTTAATAAATGAATGAACTGTAAATTGAGATTTTATTGACAAATTGCTCTATCTTATTATCAAGACGATTGAATCACTAGTAGTTTCTTCAAGTGCTCTAGAAATCTTGAGGATTCCTATCGTCTGAGTCATCGCGTTCAAATAGTTTGTGAACGTTGGATTTTCAGTAGTTGGATACAATATGGAGCTTCCGGTACGCAAGGCTATCACATTAGTAGTGACCCTAAGGTTATAATAGTATAACAAACTGCATAGCAGTTATTTATAGAGTAACCACGAGCTAACACTCGTGATGTACCAAATCTAAGACTATTTAGAAAAAATATTCATACAAACCTCTCATTACATGTTTACATAGTTGGTTCACAATATACTCGCCGGGATACTCGCCGCAATTTCTATTGACAAAAAATACATATTCTACATCTTAAGAAAATATTTGAAAAAGATATATTTATATAGTGACTCTGAATAGGTGATCAAATATTCCAATTGGCTTCTCATAACACGAAGCTAGAGTTTTTACGAACACGATAATGAGTTTTTCGATGTTTAGCCAGGTGATCAGATCTTGAAAATCTTTTGTCGCAAATATCACAAATAAATGGTTTAATTCCGCTGTGAGAGCGCTTATGTCGCGCAAGTTCGTCGGACCTGGAAAACCTCCAGTGACATCCTTTCCATGTACACACAAAAGGCTTCTCCCCTGTGTGCCTTCGGATGTGCGCCTTGAGATGCGAACTCTTGGTGTAAACTTTAGTGCAACCTGTATAGTGACATTTGTACTCGCGGGTTGATGGGCGCCGTCGACCTTTCTCCCCCCGATTGCCACTGGTACCCACTTGTTTGTGAGAGCTACCTTCAGAAGCATTGCCGGACGCAGACCCTGAGCTGTCCAGCACTGTAAGGTGGAATCCAAAGAGAGAGTCACTTGAATCGCTACTGGAATCGCTGCGGATTGAGTATGCATCGCTTGAATCATCGTGGTCCAGTAGACCTGACGCAGATAGTACCAAGTTATCTTTGTTGGCCTTTTCAAATTCCAAAGTGGTATTATAGTACGAGTTAAATGCAGAGGATATCAGGTAGTCTCTCAGCTCCCCAGCCTCGTCTTGCTCTCCGCTGAGAATAGGACCATCTTGTAAAGAATCCACTAGCCCCTTGGAGAACAGGTACTCGATATAGACATCAGCTGGGCAGGACGGTCCCATAAGGTCGTAGTTGAATTGTTCGTCGTCAAAAACAGTGGGTGATTCGGCCAAAGCAAAGTCTTCAGCATCAATGATTCCTCCAAAAAGAACCTGAGGTACTTCTACGTCCATGCTGCTAGGTATATAAAGAAACCAATTCAGCGTTTTCTAGTTGTCTTCACTTTGAGTTCCTGACTTGGTTATGATGTTGACGAAGGCACTCCGCTTGTCAAGTAGTCGAATCAACTCTCTTCTATATTCACAACAAACAGTCCTTCGTTGATCCTGTGGTGAACGACCTGTGATTGGCCTGGTCGACGATGATAACGATCAGTGATGTAACAGGTACTGTAACATACAAGCTCTGGTTTCTCTCGCAACCGAGCGTCAATGAAGAAACGCAGACTGCTACACGCGTCGCAACAGGGGACTCTAGAAGTAAACAAAGTGAGCGGGCTTCAGATGACAAAGCAATCGAACATCAACGTTGTACTGCATTGATGGAAGATTTGACCGAATATAGTTTGCTCATATTGACCTCTGCACTCCAAGCTTGTATTCGCCTCGACTTGTTTTAGTTGAGTATGAGCTCAGCAACGCGGATATTACCGGGGATATTACTCACCGGCATTACAGGTTTCTACGTTAACATTTGATTGCCACAAATTGATTCTGATAATTAGTGAAGTCCAGAAGTGTGAAATTACTTTGCGTCTGTCGAGGTGAGCCAGGACAGGTCTCAGTTGATGGATTCTTGCTTAAAGCCCTCCTTTCTTTATATTACGCGCTCTACTAAATCTCTTTATCCCATTCGAAGCGAACTAAATCTAGCGCCTTTTATGGACAGTTGGAGCTGTGGCACAGCTTTAGGCGTGCCTTTCTGGGGTTCCGAACAGTGTGTCCCACAGAGAGGAAGTTGATTGTAAAAACAATCGTAAAACAGATAACCGGAAAACTATCTTTAATCGCATTTTATTCTCAAACAACGGAATATTTACTCCGTTTTTCTTGATTTTTTTTTTCAATTAAAAGTACTTTAACCTCTTGGAGTTAAGCAGTCTAAGATGTCATTACATTCCTCTCGATTCTACCTGATTGATCTGATTGATATATTCACCTCTTGAACATGCTGGCACAGACTCCATCAGCTCTTGCAAAAAATATCCATAATCTAGTTAGGCGAAAGTTTACCAAGGCTGAAGCTACATCAACAAACTCATTTGTGTGTAATCCTTCGCATTGCTTTGCACTGTTCTAGTGTATTTTGGTATGATTTCTGTGTGCTCTGTGACACATCAGTACACAGTGCATCGTATTGGAAGCGGAAAAGTGGTTCTGATACATGACGAAGTGAAATAGAGCATTTCCGCATGCTGCCAAGGCATTTTCGGCTTTGTTTAATAGTACAAACAAATACTCCAATAAATGACTCTTTTTGTGTCAGGATTAAGATGTAAAATCCGTTTCAAAGGAATCTATTTGGCGATTATTATCCTGATAAGCAGAAGTGACAGAAGTGTTATGAGGTATTCATGTAATGCAGGGTCTTGATCTTCACTACTGTGCCAGTCTCAACTCTACAAGCAAGCTCATTCCCTGTATAGCTCCCCCACGTACGAACCCCTCTTTGGGAGCTTCGCTGTCTGTTTTTTTTTTTTTTTTTTTTTTTTACAATAAATTTTACAATAAATTTTATTTATTTATTGAAGTGTATTTCCCTTTTCAACACTGAAGGAGAAGAGTTCTAAACATTCCGACATTCCACATGCAAGTTTTCAGTCTTCTCAGCATGGAAAATTAATTTTTGCCAAATAATTATATCAGCGAATTCACACATTTCATTGTCACAATGTCAGTTGACTGACATTTTGGACAGCAGAAAGATAGATTGCTCATGCTGTACCCTAGGGTACTCGTACGGCGCCAATGCATTTTTTGAATGAAAACGAACTTTACGTGTCATATGCATGTTGTTAATGATTTTTACCTCTGGTTTAGAAACGGAAATTTTAGAATGGAACTAAGGAGATGGATTTAGGAATGAGTTGCAATAATCTTCTACATTAATCTTTTGAACCCATTCTGTAAAGCGCATCACATTATTATTCCGTGATCAGATTGTATCAGTATTCAAAAGTAAACAAACACTTCCACTTTTCTAAAGCACTGTTTGTTGTTTTTTTGAATAACAGCGGCATTTCTTATCTTCGTTGTTTTTGGCTTCATTTTTTCTCGCTTCTGTAAATTGCTTCTGTTATTTTGCTTTTGCTAGTGCTTCTACTTTCGCTTCTTTTTCCGATTTGTTTGCTGTTGCTGCTGTTGTTCTTTTGAAAGTCCGTATTCCGTAGTCCTCACTGACCAATCAAACATTTATTAGACTCTCGCAGGAGCCCGACTCTCGCTCCAAAACGTAGATTTTCACTTGGTTTCGTAAGCCAGATTAGCGGTTATAAATTAACCCGCGCTGTTCTGCCAGATGTCGGAACTTTTGAACTCTCCAAGACCTCGCTAACCCGACCACCCACTGAACGGATTGTTGCCGTCCAAAAACGTATGTAAATTATTAGAAATTTCCGGTCGGATATTCTTCGGACACTGGCCGGATAATCTTAGGTGGTCGGATTATCTTCGGACACTGGCCGTACAATCTTATGACACTTGTCGGATTATCTTCGGATACTGGCCGTACAATCTTATGACACTTGTCGGATTATCTTCGGATACTGGCCGTACAATCTGGATGGTTGGTTTAATTAAATGCGTTCGGAGTGTAATCATTTCCTCTCACTTGATATGAGGAAGGCACTCAAAATGATACTCAAAGCCTTTTCAAGTCCTTTTCTCGTTAAAACCAAGTCATATGATCAAGTACTGGAAGAATTAGGGCGAGAAGAAGTATGCGGGGTCTCATTTTGTCATTCCTGAGGGGAGAAGAGGGGTGATGTGGGCTTACTTATAAAAACATTCACCATGTTTTTATTTTCTTTTAGGTTGCTTTCTTGACTTACAGTTCAACCGCGTTCAGCGACAAAATGGCAACGACTCTAGAAAGGATTTTTCAGGGCGATAAACTCACATAAAGCTAGAGGTTTGGCCGCTTTGGGGAGCTCGGGTGAACTGATGACAATGGTGCTGGTTAAGCCTTGGAGCTCTCAGCACGTCAATGCGGATATATAAAAAAAGACTTTATCGTACATATCTACGTTAACGCAGCTTGACATTGTACGTCACTACGTAAACCAACACTGCCTGCAGATTATCGTAAACTGAATATTTTGCTACTTGTACGTAAGATGACCTTCGTCGTCACGTGACCAGTCTATTTTTAGCCGTTGATTGTTATGGCTACGAACGACCAAAATATTATAAGTACGTTTATCAACGCTGTAAGGATCAAAGAAAGCGTGCCTGAGCTTGAGGCTTGTCGGTAGTGTTTGAAGGTATTGTTCACAGTCCAAGTATTCGAGTGGTCTTTGCTGTTACTTGCCTTACATTCAAGCCATTCAAGTACCTGGTCAATTTCCTTCACGTGCTATCGTTTGCTCAATAAAGTGAGAAAGAATGTTAATCGAATAATCAAACGGAAATAAAATGGAAACGGAAGTAAATGGAAACTGTCTGAGCCCTTAATTATATCCCCCTACCCTCCCTGGGGAATGTTTTTGAAGACGATTGGCTCCACAGGGGTCCCGTGTTGACAAAATAAGATACATTCCAACAACAGACCTCTAAACCCCGATGTGAGATCAACAAGTATTGCTTGGCATTTTTTATTTTTTTTAATGTGTTTTGCTTGGCAGAAGGTATTATTTGCGCCCAGAAATAATACTCGGAAACTTGATCATAGTCTAAGCGAATTGCGGTATTCGACGAATCCTTCAAATATGAGAGTATACAACTTAGGTGGGCTGTTGCGTCGTTGCCTTGGGGATTGGGGAGACCATTGAACTGGGTACCCTGTGTATTTCAATGACCAGTACGTATCGCAGGCTCGTAAATATCAAAATGGCGGACGAAGTGCAAGAAAGTGAGAATGATTCAAGTTTACCGCCTTCGCAACTGGGAACAAAGGAATAGTAAGTCCTTAGATTAACCTGTGTAATGTGCTCTGGATTTGTTATCAGGACAATGTGTCAGTTATGTTTATATAGACTATATATGTTGCGGCAGTGACCTAATCAACGATTAATATTATTACAAGCCGAAGACAAGAAACTTTTAAAGTGAATAAAAGCTGCCAAGTCTAGTAATATTTTTAATATAATTTATTTTAATAACACAGAATTGTACTATTAAAGACTGTTCATTTAATGATGGTTTTGTAGCTGGGATAAAACATATGAAAGAGAAATGACAACTTATGAAGACTGTGGCGATGTTGGTGAAATATGGTAGGTCTCTCAACACGAGTCAAAATAGGAAATTAGGTTGTCATACAGACAGACAAAGCAGAGACAGACAGACAAAACAGTCAGACAAAACAGACAGACAAAACAGACCGACTTACAAACTTACAACTTTATTGTGCTCACATATAATAATTACAATTGAGATATATGCATATCTGTGTATACAGACACACATATATATAGATGTGTATAACATTTAATGTTGGAATTGAGCACAGCTACTCAAAATAGCTAAAAATAGCTAATCGAGTTGAGTAGCTATGGTCAGTCAGTTATCTATTGCTTTGATGAAACAAAGTATGTTTAGAAATAGGAGAACAATAACAGACAGACAAAACAGACAGACAGACAAAACAGACAGACAGACAAAAGGGTCAGACGGACAAAACAGACAGACAGACAAAACAGTCCGACAAAACAGACAGACAGACAGACAAAACAGACAGACAGACAAAAGGGTCAGATGGACAAAACAGACAGACAGACAAAACAGTCCGACAAAACAGACAAACAGACAGACAAAACAGACAGACAGACAAAAGGGACAGACGGACAAAACAGACAGACAGACAAAACAGTCCGACAAAACAGACAAACAGACAGACAAAACAGACAGACAGACAGACAAAACAGACAGACAGACAGACAAAACAGATAGCTGCTTTTGAGAGATGGTTATAATCTTGCCACTGAGACCTACAGTAGCTATGTTGCTAGCTGCATCCTTTGATGAGTTTAATGATGATTACATGATGGTGACATTGTCTCAGTATATGCTCTGTATACACCTATTTCAAAAAGTGTAAAGATTATGTATTTTGTAGGTTTGGTGAAGGTAGCATGAATAGAATGATTACATGGATAAAGAAGTCACCTCTCATCATCAAAACATCATCCATGTTGGATATTGGATGTGGCAATGGAATGCTGGCTATCAGACTGGTAATACTTTTTAAATCTTGTTGTAAATGTTATTCCAATATGATCCTGTACAGTCAACTCTCACCTAGTGGACACCTTGATATCATATATAGACACCCACTATTGTGGACACCCACTATTGCCTACACCCACCCACTATTATGGACACTCACTATTGTGGACACCCACTATTGTGGACACTCACTATTGTGGATACTCACTATTGCCTACACCCACCCACTATTATGGACACTCACTATTGTGGACACCCACTATTGCTGACACCCACTATTGTGGACACTCACTATTGTGGACACTCACTATTGCTGACACCCACACCCACTATTATAGACACTCATTATTGTGGACACTCACTATTGCTGACACCCACACCCACTATTCTGGACACCCACTATTCTGGACACCCACTATTGCTGACACCCACTATTGCTGACACCCACTATTGCAGACACCCACTATTGTGGACACCCCTGGTATTACGGAACAAGAGAAAGTCAACTAAAAGGTTTGATATTGTGGAGACCAGAAGGTTGTCTGCTTTGATAACTTTGGTGGTTTGTTTGGTTTTGTGTCAGGCTGAACATGGATACACTAATGTCACTGGTGTGGACTACTCGGCAGGTGCAGTACAGCTTGCTAAATCCATAGCAATAAAAGAAAATTTGAATATTAATTTTATGGTTAGTATTTCATATACAAAGGATGTTTCCAGGGGGAGGTACAATCATGTAGATGAACAGTGATGCGAACAGGTTAATGAAGTCATAATTTTATATCCCCAAAACATCTCCCCCCCCCCCCCCCCCCCCCCCCCCCTTCTACCCCACTCCAATGCCCATGGGTGGAAACTTTATCCCCGAAAAAATCTCATTACCTATGAAAATGCTGGGCAAAATTTAAATCCAAGAAATACAAAAATTCAGAATTTTAAAACTCAAAGACTCCTTTACACCTATGTGTCACTTTCAACCCCGTGTCCCCCACCCTCCCCTCCCATAGGATTTGTTTCTAATGAGTTGAAATATATCTTTATTTTAAAATTACAATCTCCAGGAATGTAATATTTTAGATTTGTCAAGTAGTCCACTTACCGGCAAGATGTTTGATGTGTGTCTTGACAAAGGAACATATGATGCAATCAGCCTGAATCCAGAAGACAGTTTCACATGTAGAGCTCAATACATCAAAGCTGTGGCTTGTTTATTAGAAGGGAAAGGAGTGTTCATGATTACGTCTTGTAACTGGACCAAGAAAGAGCTTGTTGACCAGTTCAAACAAGGTAAACAAGTTTTCAATTCTAGTTTTAATGTCTAAGCTTATTGACCATTGAGGCACTGTGCGAGCTGCAAAGGAGCTGCTGCCCTTCGCAGGCTTATTGACCGTCACATGGAAAAGGAACAATGAGCTTGTGTCACCTGTCACGTGACTTTTTAAAATTTCACCGAAGACAAACGAAAATACCATAACTGGAAAGAGCATACTAAAGTTAGTAAAAGTGGAAAGTTTGAAGAGAAGTAAGTAAATAGGGCAATAGTTACAGGCATTCAAACTTTGCCTTTTTTGTATGAAAATGTATGTTGGAGGGCAACGCTTGCCCTCCAAGCGAAAAACCCATAGAAATCCTTGTCAAAGCGGGAAACTTTGAAAGCCTTTAACTTTTGTCTTATTTGCTTGATTCTTTTGAAATTTTCAACTTTTACTAATTTTAGTATGCTCTTCCCAGTTATGATATTTTCGTTTGCCTTCGGTGAAATTTAAAAAAGTCACGTGACAGGTGACACAAGCCCATTGTGTAGAATGAAACTTTAACAAAGTGTGAAAAAAATAGAATGGAATAGAATAGAATTTCCCACTTATTATTCTTTCTTTGTGCTACATATAAATGTTTGTAGCTTTCACTAGTGACTCGAGCACAATCACAAGAGGCCACATTTCACTGAAAATGGGACTGATACAAGAATGCGCACAAGGATCAAAATGTGTTCATTACTTATGTTTGTCTTATGCCTGCAACACTAGTGAAAACAATGCTTAACGTGATTCCCTTGAATTGCATTGCGCACGCTCTACTGCGCACGATTCTGAATAAAATTTTAGTTGACGAGCGCGCGCTAACTTACGCCATCGAGCTCGCGCACATTGGAGACCATTGGAAATCGTTAAATATTTCAAGTGTAACTGAAGTTTTCTCAAAATAAATCGAAAACGAGCACGGTGACCCCCATTTTTTATTCAATAACTTTCATCACACTATAGTTCTCTAGTATATAGCAAAGTATTAAAAAAAGTTAGGATTTCAAACATTAAAAAAATTGAATAAAAGCATACGGAGTATCGATTTTTAGACCCTCTCGGTGCTTCGAACATCTGTGTTTTTTGTTCTATTTTTCGACAACTATGCAAAATTCGAGCACTTTCTTACTATCAGACGGTAGGCTAGAGATACAAAAGCTATAGCAACCACTTTAGTTCATTATTAATAGTTTGTCTTTTAAGTTGTGGAAAATTATTTACCCGATCCCGATGTCACGCGAGACTCGACTGAAAGACCTAAAATACCATAATTTCAAAGCAGTGTAGCGCAAAAATGAGCGCGGTGACCCCCTGTTTTTAGTGCATTTTTTGAAACTCAATACCGTAATGTATCACCATGCCAAGTTATAGAAAATTCTAGGATTTGCTTCTATTTCAAGGGAATCACCTTAACTTGTTTATGAATCCTTGAGTTTTGAAATTATTTGCTTTCGCTAGAGCAAACAAGACTGATATGTTGTACTATGGGAGTTTCTACAACCAATTGTTGTATATTTTAACCGAGTTTCTTTCTATCTACATCCAGAGTTCTCACTGCTCGATGAAATCCCTTCACCTTCATTTTCATTTGGGGGAAAGTCAGGCAGCACTGTGACGTCACTGATCTTTGAGAAGAAGGACAAACTGACGTGACAATAGAGCATAACTATGTGACTATGAAAAGAGGGCAAAGTTGGAAGTTCCGCAACTGATTCCCCACAGTAAATTGTATCTTCAGGGGCAGATCCAGAGATTTTTCAGGGGGGGGGCGTTCAGATTGGACATTGGTTTCAGCCAAATTTTATGTAAATAATTTTTTTTGGCAAAAAGATATTCGAATTTCCAAAAGTCCAAAAGGGGGGGGGGGGGGGGGGGGCATGCGCCTCCTTCGCCCCACTCTAAATCCGCCCCTGATCTTCGTGTCTGCATACTGGGTGTCATCTGAGGATATGTACATGGACACTACTCTTCGTCGAGATTCACTAGGGTAGGGTGGGGGAATTGAGAGATCATCCTCATCTGAATGGTTACCATGTATTTGACTATCGAGGGCGTCGAATAAATTATTTATTTTCTTTTACAAATTGTATTTTCAAAAATCGCATTTGCAAAACGTATAAAAGGCATAATGAATGGGAATAATGCTCTAGTTTGGACAGCATGATGTAGATGTCATAACAAGATAGCAATGCAAGATAGCAATATGTTTTTGGACTTGCTTCTTGATGGTTGCTATGTTCCAACCATTGCGCGCGCACTTCGAAACATTTTCCCGCATGCGCCGCGAATTCTGCTCGAGCTGTGAACGCGCGCAATAATTACATCACAAACCAAATCTAAATACACTGTTCAAAAATAATTTATAATAAGCTAAACGTTGCGATGATGGATTGAACGAGAAATGACGCTATTACTTCCAAGGTTGACCAAAGGGGTTGAGCCCTCGCTTCGAGTGTGGCGACAACGACGCGTAAGTAAATCTATTCGTATAAAAAAATCGAAACTCAAAATTTTATTTCAGTCGTTTTGTTTTCTCGGACGTTTTCTCTACAGGCGTTGGTTGCTCCAATTGGCAAGGTTTTCCCCAAGGCATCATATATATCAGTTGGTCCAGATGAGACTTTAGACCTGACGACTGTTAGTTTGACGGACAAGTACAATGTACAGTTCCCTGTGGTCGATAGTGAACCAACTCGGCCCAAACCACTCGATGACCAGCAGGAGAGAAAGAGTGATGAATGCTGTAGCACACCTAACGTATGTAATACTTGTACTGATAATGAATGAATGACACCTATTTATTCTTGTCATGCTGTAATCCCTACCCTACTAACAGAGTCTTATTTTAACCTAGACTCTAGCAGGGTACGCAATCCTTTCATTAAAATAAATACTGTTTTCGATGGAATTGAAAACATAAACTATGAATAAAAGTACAATAACTATAGAGCATTTTAATTATTATTTTTTAGTCTAATGTTACTAGGGTGTAAACTTTACAACCTAGACAACCCTCTTAAACCCCGCTATGTCGACCTCGATCGTTATCTCAAACTCTCTGCTATCTCGAATAGAAATGTATATAGTTTTGTAGTTACAGAGGGCCACTTGTTTGTTAGCTTAGGCTATTTGTCTGTCACCCTCTTCTAAATAAATGATGATGATGATGATTATACCCCTTGGACACAATGGATTTAGACTTTAGCTATCTAAAAAAAAAAAAAAAAAAAGAAAGTCCATCGAGTATTTGAAATATCAGGGTACGTTCTACTGTAAGTGCTACTGGTTGCCCAAGAGAGATTATCGGCAGTCGTTCATTTACCTTTGATGTTTTAGTTACCAGAGCTTCCTGGACTTCCTGGCGATCGTCGTGGTCATACCAGCACCAAACCACCAGTCAATGAAACTCCAGATTTCTGCCTCAAGGGAGAAGCGCAACGAGACCCAAGGAGCTTTGCGGGCATGAATATTTCGGGCGCCACGAAGTTAGAGACATCGCCGGGTGGCGTAGCCCTTAAAGTAAGTTGGCTAGGAATGTTTAAATTACGACTTTCAGTAACGTAGCCTTGTAGTCTATAGAGTCGTTTTCGCACGAGTGAAAAGTACAGTGGAACCTCTATTAAGCGGCCACCCTCGTGGAATTGGCAAGTGGTCGCTAAATAGAAACTGGCTACACTATAAATAGAGGTGTAAAACAATGCTAAAGCACTCTTTCGAACATTGACCACTGGCCGCTAAATAGAGGTTGGCCGCTTAATAGAGGTTGGCCGCTTAATAGAGGTTGCACGGGCTGTGCGGTAACTGTGCCGTGCGGTAACTGCCATGTCCAAGCATTCTGATTGGTTCAGTAATGATTTTACGCGCTGTGATTGGTTGAATTCGTACCATGACCGTAACTCCGTGCCGTAGGTTTCCCACTTTATTCTCATCCATAAAAGTAATGCATAGAAATGATTTTTAAATTTGTAGTTTTTCACCTGTAAGTTGCTTGAGGTCATTATATTCTATACTAGTATCAACCGAGGCACATCAAAGAAAATCGACCTAACTTTGAATTAAGTCTAATTATTCTTTGTTTTAGAAAATCTGTTCGCAACTCCAGCCGTGGCTAGAAAACATGTACGGGGAAAAGATAGTTGATATGAACTTCAAGGAAGGACTGCGCAAATTACTGTTTATTAAGAAGATGAGGATTTACCTCGAGGTGACTGCTTTATGATGAGGTTGCTAATGATGGTACATCATGGTGATGAGGTTGATAATGATGGTACATCATGGTGATGATGTTGATAATGATGGTGCATCATGGTGACGAGGTTGATAATGATGGTGCATCATGGTGACGAGGTTGATAATGATGGTACATCATGGTGATGAGGTTGATAATGATGGTACATCATGGTGACGAGGTTGATAATGATGGTGCATCATGGTGACGAGGTTGATAATGATGGTGCATCATGGTGACGAGGTTGATAATGATGGTACATCATGGTGATGAGGTTGATAATGATGGTACATCATGGTGACGAGGTTGATAATGATGGTACATCATTGTGACGAGGTTGATAATGATGGTACATCATGGTGACGAGGTTGATAATGATGGTACATCATGGTGATGAGGTTGATAATGATGGTACATCATGGTGACGAGGTTGATAATGATGGTACATGGTGACGAGGTTGATAATGATGGTACATCATGGTGACGAGGTTGATAATGATGGTACATGGTACATGGTGACGAGGTTGATAATGATGGTACATCATGGTGATGAGGTTGATAATGATGGTACATCATGGTGATGAGGTTGATAATGATGGTACATCATGGTGACGAGGTTGATAATATGGTATGGTACATCATGGTGATGAGGTTGATAATGATGGTACATCATGGTGATGAGGTTGATAATGATGGGTACATCATGGTGACGAGGTTGATAATGATGGTACATGGTGATGAGGTTGATAATGATGGTACATCATGGTGACGAGGTTGATAATGATGGTACATGGTGACGAGGTTGATAATGATGGTACATCATGGTGATGAGGTTGATAATGATGGTACATGGTGACGAGGTTGATAATGATGGTACATCATGGTGACGAGGTTGATAATGATGGTACATCATGGTGATGAGGTTGATAATGATGGTACATGGTGATGAGGTTGATAATGATGGTACATCATGGTGATGAGGTTGATAATGATGGTACATCATGGTGATGAGGTTGATAATGATGGTACATCATGGTGATGAGGTTGATAATGATGGTACATCATGGTGATGAGGTTGATAATGATGGTACATGGTGATGAGGTTGATAATGATGGTACATCATGGTGATGAGGTTTATAATGGTAGTACATCATGGCGACGACGAGTTGATAATGATGGTACATCATGGTGATGAGGTTGATAATGATGGTACATCATGGTGATGAGGTTGATAATGATGGTACATCATGGTGATGAGGTTGATAATGATGGTACATCATGGTGATGAGGTTGATAATGATGGTACATCATGGTGACGAGGTTGATAATGATGGTACATCATGGTAATAACTGTATCTTGTGTATCTAGATACGTAAGAAAGCCTACAGTCCTGAAGTCCAGTGCATTCCAATATTTCACTGTCCACGTTGTCTGGAACACTGGACCGTGATAGGTTGGGCACCGGAAGTATGTGATAATGAATTGCAGCCAACACGGGGACCGGAAGTCACTGTGAAAGGGACCAAAATGCGATTCATCCCGATGTACCCTAAGGGAAAGGGACACGCGCCAGGAAGGGGACACACTAGAGACAAAGTTACAAGGTGAGTAGTCGGTCAACCAAAGAAATTCCCTGATTTCTTGTCGTATTTGAAAATACATGCGATAATGACCGTTTTCACACGACATAAGTTCATGCGCCTATGCTTGCATCGCTAATGAATACCAGGCCTTGACTAATAACAAAAATTAACCAAGAAAAATTATGTGTTTATAGAAGTTTATTTTTATTTAATTTTTATTTTTTATAGAAGTTATATTGATGGAATTTCCGAGTTCCTGGAAATCCACCAGAATAAAACACCACAGGACCATACCACAAATGCGTCACATTTCCTACACACACATGGTACATCACGTGATACACCCCAGTCATCACGTGCCTCCAGCAAGAACCCACGTGACCATACCACAAAGCGTCACATTTCCTACACACACATGGTACATCACGTGATACACCCCAGTCATCACGTGCCTCCAGCAAGAACCCACGTGACCATACCACAAAGGCGTCACATTTCCTACACACACATGGTACATCACGTGATACACCCCAGTCATCACGTGCCTCCAGCAAGAACCCACGTGACCATACCACAAAGGCGTCACATTTCCTACACACACATGGTACATCACGTGATACACCCCAGTCATCACGTGCCTCCAGCAAGAACCCACGTGACCATACCACAAAGGCGTCACATTTCCTACACACACATGGTACATCACGTGATACACCCCAGTCATCACGTGCCTCCAGCAAGAACCCACGTGACATAAATGAACGAATCGGGCTCCCTGAAGAACTGGTGGAGACAGCTCCTGGCGTGTTTACCGTTGCCGAGACGACTGGTGAGAAAATACATATTAACGAGGACATTTTGAATAACCTGAGACTTGATGACATGAGCGACGACGAAGCATTGGAACTTTTACTTGAGAGCGGTGCCATCGAGCTGGAGGGATTAATGCCGAGGGATGCCTCCCTAAGTTTTGCCATAGCGCTCTCGTCTAATAACGACCATTATGATGAATATGCAAGAGCCAAGAAAGAAGACGAGGGGTTTTCACAATGGTCCAACCTTGTCGAAAGAGTGCCGGAAAAGTCGCACATCCAGGACAACATGGCTACAGAGCTTGGGAAAGACGGGAATGAAGTGGAAGGCATTATCAGTAGGGCTTCAAAGTCGTTCGACTCTCTTGCGTGTAGTGAGTCGAATTTTGGAAGGGACAGTGGGAAAAAAATCAAAGTTGATATCAAGTTTAGCGACAATAGTACAAACAGGAGATACGACAATGCTCATAGAGGCATCGGTAAACACATACGAGCGAGAGACTTACCAGTAAGTATGAGAAACAAGTTGATTAGTATCTTACGACGTCTGCGAAATAAAAGACAGTTGGAACGCGAACAAGAACTTGCAGAACAAGAACAGCAGAGAGAAGATGCATCAAAGGAAGGCATGGATGGCATATCTTCCTTGAGCTCTAACACGGATAACACCAATAGAATGGAAACC
>JAUJYZ010000698.1:0-112500 GCA_033675265.1 Actinostola sp. cb2023 | reverse complement strand
ACCTACCTACTACCTACCTACCTACCCACCTACCTACATACATGTACCTACCTACATGTACCTACTGACCTAGCTACCTCTTGTGCCTCTATATCGTAGACTGACCTACCTACCTACCCACCCACCTACCTACCTACCTACCTACCTACCTACCTACCTACCTATACATACCTACCCACCTACCTACATGTACCTACCTACATGTACCTACTGCTACTACCTCTTGTGCCTCTATATCGTAGACTGACCTAAACAACTGACCTACCTACCTACCTACCTACCTACCTACCACCTATACCTACCTACCCACCTACCTACCTACCTGTACCCACCTACCGACCTACCTACCTACCTACCTACCTATCTACCCACCTACCTACCTACCTACCTACCTACCCCTACCTACCTACCTACCCTACCCTGACCTACCTACCTACCTACCTACCTACCTACCCTACCTACCTACCTACCTACCCACCCACCTACCTACCTACCTACCTACCTACCTACATGTACCTACTGACCTAGCTACCTCTTGTGCCTCTATATCGTAGACTGACCTACCTACCTACCTAGCCACCTACCTACCCACCCACCTACCTACCTATCTACCCACCTACCTACCTACATGTACCTACCTACATGTACCTACTGACCTAGCTACCTCTTGTGCCTCTATATCGTAGACTGACCTAAACAACTGAGCACCTCCCAAACTGTCTGATGCCAAATGTTCATTCAAATGTCATTCCTCGATTTCTTTTCAGATCCACAGGCTGCCAGTATCCAACGCTTTCACATATTCATTTTACGAGATTCCCGTGCAGCATAAGGAATTCAACAAGAAGATCAAAATGGCGGGTATGAAGTTGGGGAACAAAAAAGGAAAAAATCGCACTAAAAATCGAAAAATGCGGCCTTGAAAGACACAGTTTTTTCAATACTTTTTATTACTTTTTTATTTCTGTTTGGATAGCTTTATGTAATTTCAGCAAGCATACCTTAGTTCTATTAAATAGAAAATGTTAAACTACCTTTTATACGTCTTGACCTTTTTATAGTACCTATTAACGAGCAGAGCTTAAGTTAAATATTCTTCATGTGCGTTATATAAATTATTAGATATTATTAATTCTCGTTGTGGGTTAATTTATATTATGAGCTTTAGAATCCACTACGTCACAAGGATACGCGCGCTATACCACAGGAAGCCCATCAGACGCGTCGCTTAGTTTAAGTTTTACAAAATCTACGACGGCGACGTCAACCGGAAGTGTAAATAACTTCAGCTTGGTGTTTCATACCTTCATAGTTGGTATTCCCTGTGGATGAAGTAACCTCACAGGCTTAGGCTTGGACTAAATCTCTAATGTACGAAACCCCGAACAGAAGTTATTTACACTTCCGGTTGACGTCGCCGTCGTAGATTTTGCGTAAACTCCCTCGAACAATATCACTCCTCTTTCTTTCGGTGTTCGAGCTTTTCCGTTCCATGACCAACTACGACCACAAATGCTACTGCTACTATGAGCGATATACACAGTCCCGATGTATAGCCCAAGTGCTCTGCTAATAAACCTGCTAGAAACAGGCTTAACGTGCTGCCCATTGTCTCTAGGGTGGTGTAGAACGAGTGCTGCGTCGCTTGATGCGTTGAGTGTTGTTGTTGACTGTATGTCAGAATGAGGCAGAAGACTGGCGTTGTTTGCGCACCAAGTACGACATGTTGAAGTAAAAACAGTAGGAAAACTGAAAAGAGAAAAAATGGTTCACCCATTTACTCGTTCATTCATTTATCCATCCATCCGCTCGCTCGCGCTCTGCTAAGTATGGTACCAACACCGTACCTGCTAAATATGGTGTTGTTTCATGACGTAAAACAAACCACAATTGACCCATAATGCTCAGCGCATCCAGTATAGACACAACGTAAAGTATTCGTAGAGCAGAGATTCTGAAAATAAAACAAGTTAAACTGGTCAGCGGTAAAAAAGGCGTTTAACTTTTCTGACATATATATCTACATGCCCGCGGAATATAGATAAACGCACAGGGATTATATAAACCACATTTAAAATGTTTGCGCTGCCTTGCCTATGCGTGTAGACAGGCAGACAGGACCTAAGACTCTCCCTCCCCTCTCCTCGCGGATATTTTTCGTGCCAAAATAGAATTATTTATTTTGGATGCGTCGAGGAACCTTATGACATTTTACAGATATAACGATTTTCTCTCAGGAAGTTGAGCTTGTTTGTCGATATCTTCCAAACATCTCTCTCTCGTGTTGTTGTTCACTATACGCAGTGATTTGCACTCTCTTGTGGTCTGCAAGCTATGGTGCCTGGGACTTGTAAGTTTTCTTATGGGAAAACAAGAGTAGTTCAAATGTCATAACGTCCCTTTTGGCTTGACGCAGATTATATCTTAGTTCTTCCTTATTTCAATAATAATAATATACATGAAAAACATACTCGATTCTGCCGGATTGGCTTAGAGCAGTGCAGTTGAAAAGCAGCAGTGCAAATTACTTTTTTTTCATGAATATTTATTATTAATTGGTAATTATACGATTTCTCGTTCAATTTGGAATAATTTGCACTCGTGTGTTTTTCAAAGAGCTCAAATTTTGATACTCTTTGAAAAACACTCGTGCAAATTATTTCCAAATTGAACTCGAAACCGTATGATTACCTCTACTAATAATAATTTATTTATTTCTATAATTTATTTCTATTTTTGATATTATTTATTGATATTATTTATTTATGTTATTTATTTATTTATATAATTTATCTTACCTATTGTTACTTAGAACAACCCCAACCAGTATAGCGACACCCAGTGACACCGTTTGCCCCACAACCCCCGATATCAGCCCTATTCTAGACACACCTACACCTTGATCAACTAATGCCATCGTAAACAACATGTGCGAGCTGTGAGACGCGTACTTATACACGAGCAGACACGTGACCAACCACTTTGAACCACGTGATATGCTGCGGTAAATCTCATAGAGGACTGGGGCCGATCGTCTGACCGGCACTACTTCCGGTTTAAGCGTCTGATCACGAGATTGAGGCACTTCCGGTGTACTGTTGCAATGTTTTGGAAGAAAAAATTCTGCGGACAAAAAAAGGAATAAAAAAAGAACCGCCGCGATTAGGAATACTTGATTTGTGATTCCTAGGTTGGATGAAATCCACAGAGCGCAGCCACCACCGACTAAACTGCCTGACTTGTATGCCAAAACGTTGATGGAACTTGCCGTTTTGAGTTGTTGCGTGTCCAGTTCACTTAACAATATCTTACCGATCACCAACTCTTTGGACGCAGAAAATACGTTTAAAGCTACTATGACTACTGCAAAGGTGACGGTGCTCTGTTGCGTCCAGTGTAGCAGCACCAAAGATGTGCTTATCCCAGCGAAGGATACCCTGAGCCATGTTGTTCTTGTCCAATGCAAATCAATCAGAGGAGCCCAGAGGGTTTTGACGAACCATGGCAGAGCCAAGAGGTTAAGAGATCCGATAAATGTCAACGAAGACCCTCTTTTTCGCAGGAAAACTGGTAAAAACTTCACTTGTAAACCATACAAGACGCCTTGGAATAAATAAAGTACAAATATCACATGAAGTAGAGTGATCCTCGACATTGTCAACTGTTCACTCGTAAACGTGGTCACCCTGTGGTAGATATGATAGAGAGAGGACTTGGTCCGAACCAAAAGTGAGTGAGGGAAGGGAGAGGTGGTGGGGGGATAAGAATAAGAATAAGAATAAGAATAAGAATAAGAATAAGAATAAGAATAAGAATAAGAATAATAATAGTAGCTATACATGTTTGAGTATCAAAACAATTTTAATTATTTGCGTTCGTGACTTCCTGTCATTTGTTTGTTTTAAAATCTATTTTTGTATTGTATTTTCATGCACTCATTCTCTCTCATTATCAGTTTTAATGAATTGTATTTCTAATATGAATGAAGTCAAGGTCGACTCATCAAATCTGACCATATGCGGTCTTCTAGCGCTGGACGTCTTGTGTCTCACAGTCAGTTATTACTTCTGACAAGAAAGTCAATTTTCCAAGAGTAAGAATGTGAGTGAAGTGACGCGACAGGGAACAGAGGACGGCGGATGGAGGACGGGACGTATTTCATTCATATAATCTCGTGTTTTTTCTCCTTTTCAGAGTGTCCTTTCAAGAACCGATGCTTTGATCGACTTCGATCGAGGCGAATCGGTCTGACTCCTAAGCGCTGGTAGTCTAAAGCGTGCAAATCTTTAAAGTGCCTATGAAATGAAAATGTCGATTCTTGTTTTATTGTACATTATTGTTGTTCGGTCTTTCTCTGAACATTTGCTGTATTTAAACATCGACTTTGAGCATGCGAACATTTTCTTTTCGCGGTTCGAAAATTATCATTTTCAACCAAAATGTGCGACAAGAGACTGGGCTCTTGACAATGGCTTGGTGACGTCAAGAGGTTGTGCATGCCTTTGTTTGCACAACTCTTGACGTCACATTTCTATAGTTTGACCGAGCGGGAATTGTCGCACTTTGAAACCCAAAATGCCCAACTTCGTGCGCGAAATAAAAAATGTTCCCGTAGCTCAATTCACTTTCTATTAATGCCATGTAAACAAGCAAATAGTAAACTTTCGTAGTAGCAAATAAAAACGGGCTCTGTTTTTTTTATTTCATAGGCACTTTAACATTCAATTGGCGTTTCTTTATAGTCTCCCTCGCATCCGTTTGCGTGACGGGACTAAGAACGGATGCGAGGGAGACTAGTTTCTTTACTGATAACACAACTCCCACTTATTAACACTCAATTGGTTTTCTGAAGACACACAAATAGCTTTCTCGTAGCAAACAGCATTTCTTTATACACAACTCCTACTTATTAACCACTCAATTGGTTTTCTGAAGACACACAAATAGCTTTCTCGTAGCAAACAGCATTTCTTTATACACAACTCGTACTTATTAACACTCAATTGGTTTTCTGAAGACACACAAATAGCTTTCTCGTAGCAAACAGCATTTCTTTATGACACAACTCCTACTTATTAACACTCAATTGGTTTTCTGAAGACACACAAATAGCTTTTTCGTAGCAAACAGCGTTTCTTTATAACACAACTCCTACTTATTAACACTCAATTGGTTTTCTGAAGACACACAAATAGCTTTCTCGTAGCAAACAGCGTTTCTTTATAACACAACTCCTACTTATTAACACTCAATTGGTTTTCTGAAGACACACAAATAGCTTTTTCGTAGCAAACAGCATTTCTTTATGACACAACTCCTACTTATTAACACTCAATTGGTTTTCTGAAGACACACAAATAGCTTTCTCGTAGCAAACAGCGTTTCTTTATAACACAACTCCTACTTATTAACACTCAATTGGTTTTCTGAAGACACACAAATAGCTTTCTCGTAGCAAACAGCGTTTCTTTATAACACAACTCCTACTTATTAACACTCAATTGGTTTTCTGAAGACACACAAATAGCTTTCTCGTAGCAAACAGCGTTTCTTTATAACACAACTCCTACTTCGTCACAACAAATCTTTTCTTTTTTCTTTCAACTAGAAATGCAGCAAATTACATACATAATAATCAAAACATTGTTGCATATTGAAAACTCGATGCATTTTCACGTTTCGTTTTCCGCAATTGAATTCAATTCCTCACAAATCAATTATATAGCTATTTAAAAAAATGTTGAAAATTGAATACTGTATACTGAATAGTGTATTCCAAGACCAAAGGGCATTGTGGGTCTCGTTATTTTGAAATAAAAAGTAAATATACAGCGATTTGTCCGCCATATGCAGCTAGTATATTGTTTCTGACGGAATACACTAAAAACAACATAAAATATTATTATTAATATTACTTTAGACAATATTACACGAGTCCCAAAATGCATTTCGGTCTTGGAATACACTATTTAGAATGCAGTTTTCAGTATCAACGTTTTTTGAAATAGCTGTATGTCACTTTTCAATTTATTGCATGACAGATGTTATGAAATCATGGGACACTGTTGATGTCTCAATGCCGTGTTTTATATTTACTTTTCTACATTAATTTTTCATGAAGTTTTCAATTCAGTTCTTAAACGTACACCGTTGTTAATCCTGCCACTCTGTTAAAGGTGTCTTACAGATCTGATGGCGCAGTCTTCAGCAAGACTCTTGGCCAAAATCTCTCAATTTATTTTATGTTGTTGTGGTACTTTTATGATCGCGTTTGCCGATGTGTCAAGAACGGACTGCAGAAATGACGGGACTTTTAGCAATATCGTGCCGGGTAAGCATTAAGTTATTTGTAAACGATAAGATTTTAATTTTGTTATAATAAATGAACTTACAGACCTAAACGCTTGTAACAGATGTACACTACGTAGTGTCAGCTTTGAACAAATTAAACATTACAATAATCATTTTAGTTTTCGTTAAAGTTGTTTTTGTAGTAAAGTTGTTGTCGGCAGTGGATTTAGTTTGGCGACGAAGAAGTGCAAGCAGAGACAGATATTGCATGCCGTTGATCGCTGCCGCGGAGTCGGCTATTGAAGTTCGGTGTTAACCTTGTCGGGATTTAATCCTTTATCTGCAAAATACAATGTTCATCTTTTCGTTTATTTGAAATTCGTTTAAACAAGTCAACAAATAACAATTTATTTTAGCTACAAGCTCCGCCTTAGACCCCGTCCACCTGCGTTTTCCTCAGTATTGTTTCTGATGATGAGCTGATTTAGTAGGTTTCTTCATTTTTCCGAGCTTTCGGACTCTTGGCCCATCGATTATTTCGTCCCTGATGATGGGCCAAGAGCCCGAAAGCTCGAAAAAATAAAGTAAATACGTAGGAGTATATACTTTTTATAATATTAGATTTTAGATTTTTTAGCGCGTGCACGTTCTCACGAGTTTTATTGTAAGCTCTTTTGTGTTCTACGTGAATAAATAAATTATTATTATTATTAGAAGAAGAACTGAACATATCATGTCTGAATGAACTGATTGTTTTCGATTCCCTTGAGGATAGAGAACAATATACAAAAACGATGCGTTTTCAAACGAAACCGATCGGGAGTAGTATGCATGGACGGGGCCTTAATCTCAATATTTTTTTTATTGACAATTGGCAGTACGTTTAAATATCACTAACTCATATTCCGTTGCAAAATAAAAATCAGTCTTCACAGAGACAACTAGCAGTTTGCTCACATATGATAGGGTTAGTACATGTTCAGTATAACATTGACTGAAAGAATTTTCTTGATTATTCTATCTATATATACTGTCGTAATGTCAATATTTCACGACGTTTTTCGCTCTAAGACTCGTTACCATAGCAACATTCTCCTTCAGAACTCAACGAGAACTTTCTACAACAACATCATCTTGTCTCAGATGTACAACAATGACGGGGGGGACAAAACTAAACGTCTGTTGGCTCAAGTTAACTGTAATAACCATTGGGATAAATTACACGGTTAACTGACCGACTAGTTTGAAAGTATTTGCGATATTTACGGAAAGGTCAGGAGAGAATGAGGGTTCAGTTATCACGTAATTTCAAAATTCATAGGAGACATTGGACAAAAAAATGATTATCATAGCTGGAAAGAACTCGTTGAAATTAGTAAAAATGTGAAGTTTGGAAAAGATCGCTTCACAAATTGTGAAGATGTGAATTTTCAAAAATCGAAATTTTATATGAAAACCTTTGGAAATTTACGCTGGTAGACAACTCTTTGATCTTGCCTCCAACAAAGGTTTTCATTCAAAATTTCGATTTTTGAAAATTCATATCTTCGCAATTTGTGAAGCGATCTTTTCCAAACTTCACATTTTTACTAATTTCAACGAGCTCTTTCCAGCTATGATAATCATTTTTTGTCCTATGAGTTTTGAAATTACGTGATAAACCCTCATTAATGTTTCCAGGAGTGCGATCCAGATCCAATAAGTTCGATGTCAACAGAGGTTCATGCAACTCTTACTGTGATTACTGCATTGTAGTCTTTCTATTCTACATAGAAGTGTTGGATAAGCTTTCTACTAATTTTAAATAGCAATAAATAGTTGCTATTTAGCACTAATGAGTTAGTACTGTTTCACGGTTTATCATGATACCCCAATTTAGTAATATGCCGATATATCCTGACGTTATTGTACAATCTTCAAAACTAGTTTTCCAAGTAGTTGGTGTTGTTATAAATACGACTAATTACCACTCATTTCTACTGTAAGCCGTTTAACACTCTAAGCTACTATAACCTGACACTTCAATAAATATCTATCTATCTATCTATCTATCTATCTATCTATCTATCTATCTATCTATCTATCTATCTATCTATCTATCTATCTATCTATCTATCTATCTATCTATCTATCTATCTATCTATCTATCTATCTATCTATCTATCTATCTATCTATCTATCTATCTATCTATCTATCTATCTATCTATCTATCTATCTACCGTATCTATCTATCTATCTATCTATCTATCTATCTAGTATCTATCTATCTATCTATCTATCTATCTATCTATCTATCTATCTATCTATCTATCTATCTATCTATCTATCTATCTATCTATCTATCTATCTATCTATCTATCTATCTATCTATCTATCTATCTATCTATCTATCTATCTATCTATCTATCTATCTATCTAGTATCTATCTATCTATCTATCTATCTATCTATCTATCTATCTATCTATCTATCTATCTATCTATCTATCTATCTATCTATCTATCTATCTATCTATCTATCTCAAACCATCTTATACCAGCTTTTTACTGAGTTTTAGAAAAGACCAAGTTCGCGTATAATTTAAATCTTGAACTAACTTGTCGTGCACCAGGCAGGTGTTGTTGTATTTCGTATATTTAACTGTTCATATTTAATTCATATTAAAGATTGATGACAGGGCTTTCTTATATTTTACTACTTTGCATATATTTATCAGACAAAGCTCTAGAGAATCACGTGATCCAAAGCGTCACTGTCACTTCAGTAATTGAGTGTGCGTTCCAATGTCTTCCAAGTCAGCGGTGTTTGTCATACAATTATGCGTCGTCGATACAATATTGTGAGCTGAGCAATGAGACCAAAGCAACCAAGCCTGGTGATTTGAACGATAGACCTGGGACGGCGTACTACGACACTGGGGTTTGTATCATTCTCGTACCCAGATCCCTCGATTTTTCCCAATGATGAGAGGGCTCTGGGTACGACACTGAAGACTGTGAAAACTTTATTTTCAATTGCAAACTTTTCCTGGACGCAATAAATTACTGGAAATATAAACGTCTAGTTTATAAGAACAGAAGGGTGTTAAGGACGCTCGCGGGCAAAAAAACTAAACATGTTTTTTCCCTGAAACTTCGAATGGTGAAATAAGATCATTATAGAAGCTAAATGAGCAAATAAAAAATGGGGGTCACCGACTTCGCTATGGAGCCAGATTTCTTCAAAGTATACCCTTTTTCTGATCGAAATTACGTGCGTTAAATCCACGGAAAGTCGAGAATGACAGGTATTTGTTTGTAGAAAAACTAAACGGATTGCTAAAATTTTCCACAAATGGCTATCTAAGAGTTTATACAATAAGATTATGTACAAAGATTTGTGAATATATAGAAACAACCTGTAGTTTTTGGCTCATATGTACAGTCACCACGTAGCCATCGACGACTCTTTCGCGTGAAGGTAGGTTGAAGTTTTCATCTAAATTCGTGTTTTTATCAAAATCTAAACATGTTTTTTTCTTTAAATTTGGTACATGGGGAGCTTTTATGATTCTTTGTAAAATCACAAAATAAAAAATGGGGGTCACCGGTATCGTTCTCGAGATATTAGCCGATGAAAATCGTCTACGTAACATGCGTGACTGGCTGCCATCTTGGACGTGAGGAAAGAGGACTGGACCGAGATGATTCGAACCTTGATTTTATGCGCAGAAAAGATGCGCGTGAACAATGCGCGCGAACGTCCTTAAGACATTTATTGATTAGTTGTACATGTATTCTGTGATTTAATTTTCCAGTCGAACGCTTACTGTCAAAATGGCGGCACACTGCAAGGTCAATGCCTACCCTACCATCACGTGATATGCTCTTGTACGTCGAGGTGGATTGGGGATGACTGTAGCTGGCGTAAGTATAACTGATTCACGTTCTTAAAATACGATTAGAAGATCATCAAAGTAGTCTAAATAATCTATCAGTCTACTCGTAATGTTGATCAGTAGATCTACCATGGGCAAGTAACAAGAATCTCTTTAATTTGGGAAGGGACGAGAAGGAGGGACGAAGGGGGGGGGGGGGGGGGGGGGGGGGCGGGGTATGGGATTTTCAACGCAGTTTCGCAAGTACAAGGTGTTATTAGTTTCAAGCTCAGATCGTCTTTAAAAAAAATCTATCTTTAGAGAAAAATAACTTTTTAAAGTGAAAAAACAACACATCAAAATACTTTGAACAAATAATGATATTCCCAATTTGTCTGAAATGGAAAAACGTTGAAGCCAGCTGAAAAACATTTTCTCCAGTTGTTTGCATTAATACGAAGGTTTCCTTGTAACAGCAAAGTTGGGCGCGGTCAGTTCTACGCCGGCGCCGATGTGTCGCACTTTACAGTCCGTTGGTGACTCGGTGGGAGATCCGTAGGTGACTCGGTGGGAGATCCGTAGGTGACTCGGTGGGAGATCCGTAGGTGACTCGGTGGGAGATCCGTAGGTGACTCGGTGGGAGATCCGTAGGTGACTCGGTGGGAGATCCGTAGGTGACTCGGTGGGAGATCCGTAGGTGACTCGGTGGGAGATCCGTAGGTGACTCGGTGGGAGATCCGTAGGTGACTCGGTGGGAGATCCGTAGGTGACTCGGTGGGAGATCCGTAGGTGACTCGGTGGGAGATCCGTAGGTGACTCGGTGGGAGATCCGTAGGTGACTCGGTGGGAGATCCGTAGGTGACTCGGTGGGAGATCCGTAGGTGACTCGGTGGGAGATCCGTAGGTGACTCGGTGGGAGATCCGTTGGTGACTCGGTGGGAGATCCGTAGGTGACTCGGTGGGAGATCCGTTGGTGACTCGGTGGGAGATCCGTTGGTGACTCGGTGGGAGATGATAACTACTGGATGCAACCGCAGGGGGCCAGTATTCCATTCCTGGTATTCTGTCACATGTCTCTACTTGGAGGTAGGCCGATCCGACTTCACTGAGTTCGTCCACAAAATTACTTAACACAAAGTCTTGATTTTGGAAAAGGTTCACGGGAAAAACCGCGCACCATTGTAAATCGTGTGTCAAGTTTTCGATCGAATGCGGTGAATATTTTGGCAGAAATGTTTTGCCATTTCTTATGCTTGCGTCGGGCCAGTTTTCATGCACACGATGCAAGTCCTTACGTACGTTACGTCAGCAGTGTATATAAGTGTTAATCGTGTACGACTGACTTCGAGGGTTTTTCTCCGGTTTTCCTCCCTCAATAAAAACGAACTAGTGAGCTGAAAGTTGTGTGCATAGAATATTAGAATGTAGTGGTAGTGTGTGTGAGAGTACAGTGTTCCCCAATTAGTGCGCTGAAAGTTGTGTGCATAGAATATTAGAATGTAGTGGTAGTGTGTGTGAGAGTACAGTGTTCCCCAATTAGTGCGCTGAAAGTTGTATGCATAGAATATTAGAATGTAGTGGTAGTGTGTGTGAGAGTACAGTGTCCCCCAATTAGTGCGCTGAAAGTTGTGTGCATAGAATATTAGAATGTAGTGGTAGTGTGTGTGAGAGTACAGTGTCCCCCAATTAGTGCGCTGAAAGTTGTGTGTATAGAATATTAGAATGTAGTGGTAGTGTGTGTGAGAGTACAGTGTCCCCCAATTAGTGCGCTGAAAGTTGTGTGTATAGAATATTAGAATGTAGTGGTAGTGTGTGTGAGAGTACAGTGTCCCCCAATTAGTGCGCTGAAAGTTGTGTGTATAGAATATTAGAATGTAGTGGTAGTGTGTGTGTGAGTACAGTGTCCCCCAATTAGTGCGCAAGCGCTAGAACACATTGGACACTTAAATAAACATATACTTATTTTATTTTTATTTGTTTTACTTTGCTTTTCAGTATGGAAAAAGGTTGACTTGTCCTGGTACAGTAGTACAACAAGTGCTGGCGTAACCATTACTAAATCAGAATCCAACGGCCACCTGGTTATCTCGGGGTCAGTCACAAACGCTGGGTGTAGCCCAAGTAGTACAGGATCAGCATCTATCGTCTACATCAAGGGGTACTGGACTAAAATACGCTACAAACAAGAATTTCGAGGAACTGCTTCCTGCTGGCGTATCTTTGGGAACGTCAAGTAAGAGTTTTGTTTTTCTTATAGCGTAGGCTTGACTGGTGCACGTGATTTTATACCCGGACAATTTGAACAAACTGAACAGTCGAAGCTCTGCGACTAACCATCCCTTTGGCATATCTTTGGGAATGTCTAGTAAGGAGCCAACTGAGTTTTGTTTTTCTTCCTGCGCTTGCTTGGTGCTTTTACCGACAATTTGAACAAACTAAACAGGTGACCGACCACCCCTCGAAGGCGTCCACCTCCCATATACGACCGCTTTGCTATAGCTAGTTCGAAATTTGCAAGTTTCCAATCAAAATAATATATACATATATACTTTATTGTGTTATAGAGTACCGCAGTGTGACGTCACGAAAATAATAATTTTCGCTTTATCAACTTTCGATCCCCAATACTCCAGTTTCGCGTTGTCTAGAGATGACCGCTGTCCTTGACAAAAGACGCATTTGTACAGGCTTAGCCTCGATTCAGAAACCAGTCCGTGCAATTCAAAAATGTTTCTATTGTTTCATGTCAACATTTGTTCGTGTTCTTGTTGATATTTGTGAATAATTTACACCGACTCGAGGCTAAGCCTGTACAAATGCGCCCGATGTCAATAAGTACAGCGGTTTTACAACGGGATCTGTGAACGCGAAAAGTGACTTTTTCGAAAGAACATCAATAAAGAAGCTTACATGCCCAATTTGAGAGCAATTGGTTAAATAGCGGCTGAGACTGATAGCCAGTTGAATTTCTAATTTCCCTCCACAAATCACTGTAATTTCGGCTTGGTTCGTAACGTAACAGTTACGTTAAAGTTGATAAAGCGAAAATTTTATTTTTATGACGTCATCACTCTGGCACTCTATTGAGCTTATCAGTTATATAGTGATAATAAAATCTATTATGTCTAATATCTAAATAGCTTAAATAATCACCTCTTATAAGCGACCACAGCATGGCTGGTCGTTAACGAGAGGTTTGTCGACTGAAAAGTGTATTTTCCCCCCTTGATTTGCAGTTGGAATCAGTCTTATGGTGGAAATGTCGGAAAAATTAATCACGGTCTGTTTGCTTTCGATAAGACGCTAGACACGATCAGCAACGAGTATTACATGCAAGGATTCTCCGGTAAGAAATTCCGAACAAAAACAGCGTTAATAGACCGGAAGTAGCGTAGGTCTACAGATTAGCAGACTCGTTCCCTGTCCCTTCCGAGCTATTCGCAAAGAATTTAATCATGGGAAGGAAGACCTTACACTTTCTCCCTAATTCCCATACTTCCTTTGCGAGTAATCTCGCCAATCTACTAGGCGTTCTTGGCGAAATATAGCGTGTAGACTGGGAACGAGTCGATTTTCCAAGGCATTCAGATTGATACAGAATTGCGCGTCACACTGTAACTTCTCTAACTCAACCTTATATCTTTAGGTCATAAATTCACTGGCGCGACAGCTACGTGCAACAACAAGGACAATAACTTTTGGCATGCGAAAGCTTCCGTAGAATTGCGTTACGCAACTGTCACGCTTCGTCGTAATCCCGCCATTGCGTCAGCAGGAATATTTACATCAACAAGTTGTGGTACTCCTACTTATGTCATCAAAGACATTAATGTTTTCTTTTAAAACATCGTAGCTTCGACCCATGCTACTTCCGATCTATGACGTCGCAATACGACCGCGTATGACCAAGTAGACTGGGGCCTGGCCAGAAAGATATGGTGGGGGAAAGTGTTTGAAAAAAACTTGAAAAAAACTTATATTTTGCACGTTTCAAACACTTATAACTAATAATGCTAGAATATTGATAGTTAAAGCGCTATATAAATTTTATTAATTATTATTATTAATGCACATTTGAGGTATTCCTTTTATTGTGGGGATTTTATTTATTCACTGTTTTGGGACGAGATTCAAAATGGCGTCTCGTTTCGCTACAGCTACAGCTACAGCTACATTTTTTATCCAACTGATTTAGTTAAACTAGCTGGATATGATCTTTCAATACACGATTTTATCTTTACTAATAAACTACTTTTTCGTAATTTATACAAGGTACAGAACTAACGTTCTGAGCTTTTATGAAGAAATAGAAAACGAGCGCGCGCGTGCTATGTGCAGATTTAGAGCACGCGGGGAATGATCAGAGCACGAGAGAAGTGTTAGGAGAAGCACGACGCTTAGCGGGTCGAATGTGCTTCTCAACACTTCTCGAGTGTTCTGATCAGTCCCCAATTGCAATAAATCTGCACATAGCACGCACGCTCGTTTTCTATTTAGTCGGGCTTCCTGTGGAAGCCCTGACTCTAAAAATGAGAAGCGTTCTTTGTCGTCGTTGACCTCAAATCCTGTGCATGCGCCCTGTGCCGGCCGAAGGAGACATAAAGTCTGGCCAAGAAAGATTAGAAAGCACAAACCAATCAGGGAAAGCACCGGAGGTCAAGGGGTCGAAATATAAGTCTTTTTTCGTCTGTATCTAAATTTAGATTGAAACAGGACGCTCTAGTAGCGTGAAGCCGGACTGCTAATTAACGTTTTTACTGATATACTGTAAAGTTCGCAGTACTGAAATTGCAAGGAAAGCATGTTCTATCGAGCTCGAATCACGCAACGACGAGCAACCAAAAACTGTTTCAATCGCACTATAATATATCTATATTTAGTTCAAATAGGTTACATTTCATTTAGAAGCCCGACTTCACGCTAGAAGAGCGTCTAGTTCTTTTATAAAATACAATTATGATTTTAAGGAAAGTTTTCAATTTTGTTCCTTACAAAATTAATGTTTGAATATCTGCGCGCTATCATAAATCACGCGGAATGCGCATGCCATCCTTTGGCCAATCAGAGCGCGCGTTATATCATAGTTATTTTAGAAAGTATTGTAAAGTATGGCGTAATTGTTTTTATTGTCCAAAATAGTTAGTGCCATTTTCACGGATATAATGTGAGTACTCTACAGTGTATTATTCTCTAATGTCCTAGTGACCTAACCACCTATATCTACAATCATGCCCTATGACTAGACAACGCCTTTTAAGTACGTGTTTGTACTTTTTTCACGGATATAATGTGAGTACTCTACAGTGTATTATTCTCTAATGTCCTAGTGACCTAACCACCTATATCTACAATCATGCCCTATGACTAGACTACGTCTTTTGAGTACGTGTTGGTAGGTGTTTCACGAAGGAGATCGTCGTTGTCCATATCAGCGTCTATTCTCTATCAATGAAGTTGATTTTGATTTTTTTCTCCGGTTGTAGGAAGAGCCTTAATATTTTGTCTACGGGCTCGTGGTTATATTCCAATCTGAAGTTCTGAACAACCTACAAAATACCAAATATGGGAATTGGTTACCAAATATGGGATTTGGTTACCAAATATGGGAATTGGTTACCAAATATGAGAATTGGTTGCCAAATATGGGAATTGGTTACCAAATATGAGAATTGGTTACCAAATATGGGAATTGGTTACCAAATATGGGACTTCTTTACCATGCAAATAAAGAAATGACAGGAAGTGGGAAAAGGGAATTTAAATCAAACAACATTCTACCAGGAAAACGAAATGCGAAAAAGAATATAAGAATTTATTTCATTAATTTTGCAAGTCGCTCACAATACTCCAGTTACGAGTTGTTTAGAGGACTTTGTGAAAACTGTACTACTACTAGACTGTAAAACAGCCCCTACTTGTTCGCGAAACTCCGTCGAGAAGAGTTGAAGTTCGATCGAATCGTTGACAAGACCGCGAGAGAACGAAGCGAGACGAATAGACGAGGGGAGCTCTCGCTCTCGCCTCGTCTCTCTTTTGACGTACCTTGGACAAGAAGAGGTATATTTCAAGCTCAGCGACGCGTTTGCCTGTTGAAACCAAAAGAAACCAATAATGCTCAATGCACCTTGCGCGCCTGCGATTTCGTTGGGTAGCGGTTATTCACACTCGGCTAGCTGAGCCTTGTTTTTTCAATCCACTTCAGTTTCAGTGTTTGGATATCCTAATGAAACTCTTCGTCGTGTTTGATAAAATATTTTCCCTTCAAAGACAACAACATCAGCCTATAATTACCAAGGCACATGCGCGGACCAAATCCAAAAGGCAAAGTAGAAAAAGGATGGAACTGGTCACCAGTCTCTCGCAGCCAGCGTTCTGGTTTGAACTCTTCTGGGTCTTTGAAATAGGATTTTGAGTGACTACTGGTATATGAGGAGGACATGATTTGAGTCTGAAAGAAAATGAAAAAAAGTCGATCGTGCTTAAGCTTGCGTCGGACCAGTTTTCACAGTGATATAAGGCCTCTTGCGCTTAAGGTTGCGTCGGACCAATTTTCACAGTGATATAAGGCCTCTTGCGCTTAAGGTTGCGTCGGACCAATTTTCACAGTGATATAAGGCCTCTTGCGCTTACGTTGCGTCGGACCAGTTTTCACAGTGATATATGGCCTCTTGCGCTTAAGGTTGCGTCGGACCAATTTTCACAGTGATATAAGGCCTCTTGCGCTTAAGCTTGCGTCGGACCAGTTTTCACAGTGATATAAGGCCTCTTGCGCTTAAGCTTGCGTCGGACCAATTTTCACAGTGATATAAGGCCTCTTGCGCTTAAGCTTGCGTCGGACCAGTTTTCACAGTGATATAAGGCCTCTTGCGCTTAAGGTTGCGTCGGACCAGTTTTCACAGTGATATAAGACCTCTTGCGCTTAAGGTTGCGTCGGACCAATTTTCACAGTGATATAAGGCCTCTTGCGCTTACGTTGCGTCGGACCAGTTTTCACAGTGATATATGGCCTCTTGCGCTTAAGGTTGCGTCGGACCAATTTTCACAGTGATATAAGGCCTCTTGCGCTTACGTTGTGTCGGACCAGTTTTCACAGTGATATAAGGCCTCTTGCGCTTAAGCTTGCGTCGGACCAGTTTTCACAGTGATATAAGGCCTCTTGCGCTTAAGGTTGCGTCGGACCAATTTTCACAGTGATATAAGGCCTCTTGCGCTTACGTTGCGTCGGACCAGTTTTCACAGTGATATATGGCCTCTTGCGCTTAAGGTTGCGTCGGACCAATTTTCACAGTGATATAAGGCCTCTTGCGCTTAAGCTTGCGTCGGACCAGTTTTCACAGTGATATAAGGCCTCTTGCGCTTAAGCTTGCGTCGGACCAATTTTCACAGTGATATAAGGCCTCTTGCGCTTAAGCTTGCGTCGGACCAGTTTTCACAGTGATATAAGGCCTCTTGCGCTTAAGGTTGCGTCGGACCAGTTTTCACAGTGATATAAGGCCTCTTGCGCTTAAGGTTGCGTCGGACCAGTTTTCACAGTGATATAAGACCTCTTGCGCTTAAGGTTGCGTCGGACCAATTTTCACAGTGATATAAGGCCTCTTGCGCTTACGTTGCGTCGGACCAGTTTTCACAGTGATATATGGCCTCTTGCGCTTAAGGTTGCGTCGGACCAATTTTCACAGTGATATAAGGCCTCTTGCGCTTACGTTGCGTCGGACCAGTTTTCACAGTGATATAAGGCCTCTTGCGCTTAAGCTTGCGTCGGACCAGTTTTCACAGTGATATAAGGCCTCTTGCGCTTAAGGTTGCGTCGGACCAGTTTTCACAGTGATATAAGGCCTCTTGCGCTTAAGGTTGCGTCGGACCAGTTTTCACAGTGATATAAGGCCTCTTGCGCTTAAGGTTGCGTCGGGCCAATTTTCACAGTGATATAAGGCCTCTTGCGCTTAAGCTTACGTCGGACCAGTTTTCAGTGATATAAGGCCTCTTGCGCTTAAGCTTGAGTCGGACCAGTTTTCACAGTGATATAAGACCTCTTGTGCTTAAGCTTACGTCGGACCAATTTTCATGAATAAATTACCCCTGCAGGGACGTTGTAGCCACTCAAAACGATATCCTGATCCAAGATCCTTGAATTGGCAAGAACTATACTATCGAGCCTGTAAGTGGAAGACAAAAACTTAGTTTAAAACTTAGTTATTTGAATAAACAAATAAAGTATAAGCCAAATGTACAGTACCAAACTGGTCACACTATTGCGGGATTCCTGTGGTAAAGAGGATGCGGGAAGACTGGGAGGAGGTTCGATACTGCCTATATTTAGTTCGGTTAAATCTATTTGGATTGTTACCGGCGAAAGTATGTAGTGCAGCGTTTTTCCATATCCACAACTTCAGAAGGATTAGAGAGAGACCCTTATTACTGCTAAGTCTAATTCCTCTAATCCACCATCCTCTGGAACCCAGGGGTATATTCTGTCGCTAGTTACTCGCTCCCAGAGAAATACCCCTGGGAACAAAGTCTGTTGGAACTTGTTCCGGAAGTCAAAATTACTCTCGTTTCTGATTGGTCGACCAAGGAAGGACGACCAATCAGTATCAAGTATATTCTGGTTTGAATAGGACAGCCGCCATTTTGAATGTTGACTTCCAGAACAAGTTCCAACAGACTTCGGTCCCAGGGTTATATTTTCTCTGGGAGCGAGTAACTCATGGGTTCCCGAGGATGCTAATCCACACACATACAAGAACTTTATTATTATTGTGGGTATGAGTTGTGATCTATCTTCTAATTACTGGAATATGCCACGACCTTTAGGCGAAGACCTGCGTTGGCGAATAGTGTGGTTACGAGTGTTTTTAGGTCACAGATTCAGATTTCAGATGCCAACGTTTTTTGAAATAGGCGTATCTACAATTACCTCAATGATTCTTTGAGAAACGCCTTCGTGTAGGGGATTTTTCCCAAGTCCCTGGCAGTAAGGTAGCCATCTTTACCAATCACCGATACAATCTCTTGGTGCAGGCGTTCCTGGACCTCTGGGTGTTTAGCCAGGCCATACAGTGCCCAGAGTAACGTGAGAGACGTCTTAGAATTATATAACGTTTATTAGTAAGCGTTTATTGTGAGATATTGACGACTCTTAATAATATTCATATGCGGGCGGCGCCTCGAATCCAGGAGTTGTTGTTTTGTTATTCTAATTTCTGCTTTTGTTTACTATTTCAGAAGTGAGGCTAAGCCCGCATAATAATAATAATAATAATAATAATAATAATAATAATAATAATAATAATAATAATAATAATAATAATAATAATAATAATAATAATAATAATAATAATAATAATATGAATATGAATATTTAAGAGTCGTCAATACAAACAACCTTTCACAATTATAATCAGTTTTTTTCTCTGCTTTTTTTCTGAAGCTACGTCAGAAACATTTAGGCCGCATTCATGAGTTAACTTTTGAAATGGGGTTCCTGTGGTAAAAGCACTGATAGAGCCTGGGGAGAATTGTGAGATCGTCGCGGGATCGCTCGCGACTTCTCGCTTGCCTGCTAACTAACGTCGTTGCAGATGATCCCGCGAATTACAACATGATTTTCCAGCTGGCACAGGTAACCCATACAAACCCAATTAACAAACTAACAAAGTGCGCCCAAGGACTAATTACACAAGTCATTATAGAAAATTAAGCGCGCTGATTGGCCGAGAACTTCGGACTATTTCTCGATAATCACCTACAGTGTTTCGGCAAGATGGCGGCCAACCAAGGTTCGTCGAGGTTTCAGAAGAGAAAATAAACATACAGAAAGAAAACGTTGTCCCGAAAAACACAAATATGCGACAAACTAGTCGTTTCTGGTAGAAAGTGAAGTGCTGCGAGTTGTGCACTGCCGTACAGTACATGGTAACACATAAAAGTGAAATGTAGCTGTCAATGCATACATGTGGTTGTCCCTTAATTTTCAGCAAGGTGCATTAGTTGTAAAATAAAATAATAAAAATGTGGTATAATAATAATAATAACTTTATTACTGTGTCATGTGTTCTAGCTTACAAGAAACCTATTTCCCTCCCATATATCTACTGATTCTCATTCCCACCCTTGTCCCATTGTTCCCATCCCACATCTCCATTGATTCTCATTCCCATCCCGGTCACATTGTTCCACTCCATGTCTCTATTAATTATCATTCCCACCCGCTATAATAATCTGGTCATGGACAGACAGCTATAGACATGTACCAGCACTAAAAGCATGCAATACTTTGCACTATTTATGTTACACGCTTGTAATAGTTTGTACTCTACTGATATGCAGTATTAAATTAATACAAATATGGATTCAATGAAATAGAGAATTGTGTTTGGTGTATATTATATACAATGTTACTGGCCAGATATCAGGAAAGATGTCGAAGCCTCATAGCAGACTTGTAGAAGATAAAAGTACATCAGGATGGATCGTATAATTTGATTCAGTAGTTGCCTCAATGCCAATGGCAATGGCATGGGCCGGATTGGTTTGACGAAGACCAACGAGCTCGATCAGGTAGATAGGTCAGCGACAGCATCGGGGATACTAACTGTGTCTTTCAAAAGCATTCAAGTACATGCTGTCTCCTTCGGTCAACTCTGATCGACTCACTGTAGAAGTAACTTAAGCTTATGTACTTCATTGTGGAACTGGACGTGACTGAGCACACAACCATAACAGCGCTGAAAACTCATAAAAGAACATGGTCTTCCCCTTGAAATGTCACTAAATTGTTCATGACCCTGATGAATGCTTCCAGCAATGAATAAAGTTGCATTTGACATCATGGATTTGTAGAAAACGAACACTTTCCTGGCTTGAATCAGCGAAAAATAAACGATACTCAATTACAATATCGATTGAACGTGTTGCGAGTGTGCGCTGATCAAAAGTACCGTGGCTCACAAAATCATCTCCACACACAAACCCACAAACCCACAAACTCCGTGAAATGCAGTCGAGATTCTCGTTGCATCCACATAAGTGCCCAGATCCCACACGACCACACATGACACAGGAACTCCGTCAAGATTAGTTTCGCTGCTCGCCTGGCGGCTCGCAGCAAATATAGAATAAAGTTGTGTTCTACGTGAATAAATAAATAATAATTATTATTATTTATTGAGTCCATATCCTCAGTCACAATATGATCTGCTTCAGTATCATCCTACCGTGTCTACACCTGCGCTAAACATGTCCAATGCAGCCTTATCGATTTCATCCTACCGTGTCTACACCTGCGCTAAACATGTCCAATGCAGCCTTATCGATTTCATCTGGAGTAAGTTTGCTTTTGGCCAACAAGTAGGTCAGTAACGACACAACTGAAAAACAGAGAGAGGCACTCTCCTTAAAAGTTATCTTTCAGGTTTATATTCTCCCCTATGATCGTCGTCTCTCTTAGGGGTATAAATTACGTACGGGTTTTGGTATCATTTATAGGGTACGTGTTAATTCACGACGCCAATAGTTTTCGCCATATCAAGGTATCATTTAGGGTTACACTCGAAGAAATAGAAAACGCCATCACACTGCATGTGTTGGTGCATGTCTGGTCTGTTTTAGATGGTATCTTTTTGGGGTCAAAAAAAGCTTAAGCCATGCCCAAATCGGTCTGGTTAGCCATTAGCCACTTCCAAATCGAGCAGGGGACTGGTACCAAGTCCGTAAAACTAATTCAATTTGATACTAGTAAAATTTCTAAAAAACTTCGGCTTAATATTGACGATGCTAGAGGGCATCAAAGATGTCTATTTTCACATACAAACTCTGTAGATTTTTAATGTTATCCATCCAAACCATACATTCACTGTAAAATTTTGGCTGGACAACACAGTTTCAAAAGTTTATAATTCCGACAGAATTCGCTCAAATCACATCAAACTTTGCACAGATGCTAATTTCAACATGCTCTTTCATGTTATGAACTTAATTTCGTAATTGCATTAATTCTAATAAACTCATTCCCAGTCCCCTGCTCGATTTGATAGTGGCTAATTACCATTCTCGTACCCAGAGCCCGCTCGTCATTTGGTTTGTCGCTGGCTCTGGGAAACCCTGTTGCTCGGTCGTCAAATTTTGACGACCAAGTCGTCAGAGCGCATGCTCATACTAAAGACCGCTGAGAGCGGGTACTGTGGAAGAGTCTACTGGCTACGTAGTATTTACGTTGGTTTGAATATTCAAACTAACAAGTACACAAGTTTGTACATTTATCTTCGTGTAGCCGTTTAAAATCCCTTCGACGTTCATCACCGGTTCTTCTCTGGCTCTGTTGCGGTAAAGGCTGGACGATAAATACATGTTCTAATATACTCTTGCATGTGAACCTTCCTGTCTTCCGCTTTGTTATTGTTTCTCTTGAATTATAAAAATATTCCTTTGAATACTCAAAGCGAGTACGATCGATTGTGTCTGTAGCCGTTACTTTACTTTTATAATTTATGTATTGTTAGATCTCCCTTTACGAATTCAGATCAATTTATGTCTACACAGTCACTCTCATTTCCATAGCTTTATAATTCAATAACGGAATACCATTGTATGAAAATACAACCGTCGCTGTCATTCCTTTCGTTCGCCTTGCAAGTTTGAATCTTTGTTGATCTCATGAACCAATCAAATACGATCAGTCATTGTTGATTTCATCAGCCAATGAAATTCGCTAAAATTTCAGGGATTCCCAGAGCCAGCGACAAACCAAATGACGAGCGGGCTCTGGGTACGAGAATGGGCTAATTACCTGAACATGCAGGGGACTGGGAATGAGTTTATTAGAATTAATGCAATTACGAAATTAAGTTTATGACATGAAACAGCATGTTGAAATTAGTATCTGTGCAAAGTTTGATGTGATTTGAGTGAATTCTGTCGGAATTATAAACTGTTGAAATTGTGTTGTCCATCCAAAGTTTTACAGTGAATGTCTGTGAATGTATGGTTTGGCTGGACAAAGTCAAAACATTACAGAGTTTGTATGTGAAAATAGACATCTTTGATGCCCTCTAGCATCGTCAATATTATGCCGAAGTTCACCAAACTTTCCAGACTAGCTAAGTTTGGTCTGCTCTCTCAGAAATTGATGCTCAATTTTGCTAGTTTCTTATTGAATTAGTTTTACGGACTTGCTTCCAGTCCCCTGCTCGTTTTCGTAATGGCTAATTCAAATTTTCCGACTATCATCCCGGCCTCTTTCACATCGGAGTTCCCCCACTCCCCTCCCCCCAAGTATGTTATATTACACTGCCCAGCTCATAGCTGTATGGTCATGTTTCGTATGATCAGTGGAAAAACTACTGGCTGAAACACTATATATACGGCCACCAGTCACGGAGATCAGTATCTAAAAGGTACGCGCGGTAATACGTTTACGGCATAATTCGTACCGTACCCGTTTACGAAAATGCTCGACTGTGAGAACGGTAAAAAACACCGACGAACACTTCTCCTTCCCCTTCCGCTCCTCTCCCCTCCCCCTCCTTTCCTTCCCCAATCCCCTGCCACTTAGGGCCGCTACGCAGACTTTTTTTAAATAAAAAACGACGCGCCTTTGTGCAGTAACAGAATTATCATCAGGGTAGGTTCGAACTACTGAATACTGGTTTCTTATTACCGAGTGTTAATTGGCTGAGTTACGATTGAATCGTAACTCAGCCAATTAGCCTAACATTTTTTTTGAGGGGCTAAGCTCCTCATGTATCAGGGGCAGATCCAGAGATTTTGGGGACGCGTTCAGGTTGGACATTGCTTTCAGCCAAATTTTATGTTAATAATTTTTTGGCAAAAAAGGTATTCGATTTCCAAAAGGGGGCCGTGCGCCTCCTTCGCCCCACCCTAAATCCGCCCATGAATATAATTTGCAAGGTCCGTTTATTTCGTCCGTTTATTCCAGTGATAGAGCATTTACGATCATGACAAATCGAAAGCGTCATACCTTCTCCATCCAGTAATTTGTCTGGGTTCTTCAAATCTTCTTTCAACTCTTCCTTCTTCGCATTCGTGTATATTTGTGAAGTTGCTCGAATAACTTCTAATGCTTGACAAAGCTTCTTGAACGAGGGTGTATTGAACTTCGCGGAAAACATTTTCTCAGCACCAACTTCGAGATTGTGGAGGCATTCAAAGAGATCATGTACAGCTTTTATAAACCTCAATGGTTTTTCTCTTGGCGGATCTTCATACAATCCTATCCTGGCATCGAATACGAGTGTACCAGTTGCTGAAATGATCATGAAGCAGCAACTAAAACCATTACTAAATGACTGCGCAATTGGAGGATTGACTCAGATGTACAATGGAGTCGTTTTCGCATGAATGGGAAACCTACGGCACGGAGTTACAGTCACGGTACGGAATCGAAGACATTGTATTCAACCAATCACAGCGCGCAAAATCATCGCTCAAACCAATCAGAATGCTTGGATACCGCACGATGATGGCGCAATACAGTCACCGCACGGCACGAACCGTACCGTAACTACTTTAGCGCTATATAAATTTCAATTTCAATTATTATTACTTCTCATTCATACGAAAACGACTCTAAGGAATACTTACATTCAGTAGCCCATTTTGCTAACTCTTCCTCCAGGGTTGAGACCTCTCCTTCAGTGTTGCCTTCTCCGCGTGCTTGGCGGATACTCTTCAGTGCATCATCAACGACATCATAAAAGTTGCCAATGTTGTCATGCAGCTCTCTAGGTCTCATCATTTTTGGAGCAAGAGCTTGGCGAAAACGTTTCCATTCCGCTCCTTCTCTATAGAGGAGCAAATAACAAATTCAGAAGTGATACCGCCACTACCCATCCCGCTCTACCCATCAACACCACCATTACTACTACCACCCTAGTAACCACTATCACCACCTCTACCCATCAACACCACCATTACTACTACCACCCTAGTAACCACTATCACCACCTCTACCCATCAACACCACCATTACTACTACCACCCTATTGACCACTATCACCACCTCTACCCATCAACACCACCATTACTACTACCACCCTAGTAACCACTATCACCACCTCTACCCATCAACACCACCATTACTACTACCACCCTAGTAACCACTATCACCACCTCTACCCATCAACACCACCATTACTACTACCACCCTAGTAACCACTATCACCACCTCTACCCATCAACACCACCATTACTACTACCACCCTAGTAACCACTATCACCACCTCTACCCATCAACACCACCATTACTACTACCACCCTAGTAAACACTATCACCACCTCTACCCATCAACACCACCATTACTACTACCACCCTAGTAACCACTATCACCACCTCTACCCATCAACACCACCATTACTACTACCACCCTAGTAACCACTATCACCACCTCTACCCATCAACACCACCATTACTACTACCACCCCTAGTAACCACTATCACCACCTCTACCCATCAACACCACCATTACTACTACCACCCTATTGACCACTATCACCACCTCTACCCATCAACACCACCATTACTACCACCACCCTAGTAACCACTACCACCACCTCTACCCATCAACACCACCATTACTACCACCACCTCTGCCCATCAACACCACCATTACTACTACCACCCGAACCACTATCACCACCTCCCCCCACACACACACTTTCAAGGGTAATCTGCGGTCCCTGACAATATAGTGTTTTATTTTAAAATAAGTTTGTCTAATAAATTTTACAATCATGATACAAACAACCCGTATCTAGAATAATGTAACCGGGGACCATGGAGCAACCTTGAAAGCGGGGGGAGGGGGCCGGATACACTGACTCCCCACCCACCCACCCCCCCCCCCCCCCCCCCCCTCCCCACCCCCCTCCCCACCCCTCCCTCCAATTTTACTTACGGAGAAATAATTCCTTCGGCATTGATTCCAATCTCTTTATAAGCCCGCATTAATGACCTTAGAGGTTGTCTTTGCGGGTATTTTCCCTCTGAACGAAACATGTTTTCAGTATCCGCAGGACCAACTACATGAATCATTGTTTGACCGAATAAAGTCTCTTTGAATATCGGTCCAAACTCGTCAAATAACTTCTGGTGTACCTTGTGTATCTTCTTAATACCTCCACCCATCATGTAACGATGAAGTGAACCGACGTATGGCAGTCCTTTAGGCCCAGGAATATCCTTGAATGGTCGAACTTTGAAAGTATCTGTTGGAGCATCTACGGTTGATTGACTACGAAGGACTTGAACCAAAGGCAACGACAATCGACGTGTATAAAAACAATTCTTGTACATTGTGTTCTTGTTGACAGTTCTTTAGTTCTATGAACTATTTAATGAACTATTTTGAATCGATTTTGGACTTTTATAAAGGACTTTTAAGATCCGCGAAGACAAATGACGAGTCTAAAATGACGGCTAGGAGCCGATCACGAGATACGGTATGTATACAGACCGATAAATAAGTGTTGGGTAATACTGAGGCAGACGTCACGCCACGTAATGTTAATTTTAGAAATTTCCTGTGATTTTCTCGGGCAAACTGCTTTATCATATCATCATAATTATAGTAAAACACAAAGTTATATTATATTATTGGATCTGATAAGTAATCAGGTATAATATCCGCAACGTTACTTTATGGGAATTACTATTTGATTCCGTATTGCCTTCCACAGGAAGCCCGACTAAAAATCGCATAAACTGCTTGTGCAATTCTGGATTTATCGTCACTCATGATGCTTTGAAAGTTCTCAAATTGCACTCGCCGTACTCTTTCAAAGCAACGTTCGTGCTCATAAATCCCGCGTTTATACGATTTCCTATTTTGAAAACGCGCCAACTAGTTCCAGTTCCTACTCACCACAGCTCACCACAGGGATACCACATGACAACACAAGCATGCCACGTGAGTTTCAAAATGGCCGAGACACCAAAGTTTGTGTTGCTGTTCTTTCTGTACTTTTCTCAAGGACTTCCGTACGGAATTCAAACTAAACTTATCCCTATATTACTGCGTTCCCGTTCTGTCTCCTTGTCAAAGGTGGGGTTTTCCCGCATGCTTAGTTTTCCATGGCTGTTCAAAGTATTCATCGCTAGTTTGTTGAATCGAGTTTCCACACTATGGATGTGGTTGTTCTTGTCGTTCTCTGGTATGGCGCTTTGCTGCGGCTTCCCTGGGCTTCTAGGGACTCATGGAACATTTATATTACTTGCTGGTGTGTTTGGGTTGAATATGATGGCTGCTAGTCAAGATATTGCAGTGGACACAATGGCCATCAGAATTCTCCATTCTTCTGACTTGGGTGAGGTGTAGGTTTGATTCATTCAATGCTTTTAGATTTAGTCACAATGTCCATTTCTTGCATCCTGAAACTCATCCGAATGGCAAACGTGCGGTGCTTTGGCATTCAGATTTGCTGGTTTGCAATCAATCCCTGGAGATTTAAAGTACAGAGGCGCACAGCGGCCATGTTGGAGGTACAAACAAGAGAAGCTAATGAGGAATGGTTTGTTATCAGGCACCAACATGGCCGCCATGACGTCACGTGCAATCCAGCAATAGCTTAATTATTGTCTGTTGTTTGGAGTAGCCATTCATATGCACCAGTTGCCATGACAACTGTTTAAAGACTAATATTCGGTACCTCTTGAAAGCAACCATATTGCATAATGGAATGCAACATGGATGACAACAACATGATCAATTAAAGGGGTCCATGCAGTGTAAGTGACTTATGATCAAAATCCAAATTCTCTCCAAAAATCAAGAAGCCTAGAGAAGAATTTAGATGTTGATCAGAGATCACTCATTGTTATTACACAGACCCCTTTACTATTAAGAGAGGTTAGGGTTCGTTACGCATGGTTATCACTTCAGGTTTGTCAATCTCTATTGATCCTACACTAGGTAAAGGCAATATAGCCCAAGTGGTTGGCTACAAGGCTGGTGCTCTGGTTGGTGGAGGGTTGCTAGTATGGATGTCAGCGTATACGACCTGGGATACCATTTTTATCAGTCTGGCAGCTTTTTACATTGCGTGTGCTGTCTATGCTTATAAGATGCATTGTGAAGTAACACACAATGATAATACACCGGGGATAAACCAGTCCAAAATGCACACAACCAAAACACATGAAGAGTCTGCAAACTCTGGTGGATTATTTACATCTATTTTTAAGAGTAAACACTTTGCATGGATAAGTTTCTATGTGTTTATTTACAAACTTGGAGAGCAGGGGATGACAAGCATGCTGCCGTTATTTTTGTTGGACAATGGTTTTACTGCTAGCGATGTTGGCTTTATGACTGGAATAGTGACACAGTCTTTCTCAATACTTGGTTCCACACTTGGTGGTTGGATGGCAAGTCGGTGGAGCTCTACGTGGTGGGTACTAGAAATAGGATAGATAGAGTTCGCTTTGTCAACTTTCGATCCCCAATTTCGAACGAACATCAAGAAAGAAGCTTGCATGCCAAATGTGACAGCAATCGGTTAAATAACGGCTGAGATATGGCCAGTTGAATATATAATTTTCCTCCACAAATCACTGTAATTTCAGCTAGGTTCGTAACGTTACGAACCAAGCCGAAATTACAGTGATTTGTGATTTGTGATCACTTCAGTACTCTATTGACTAAAAGTTCTCCAACAAAGATAGTCTTTGGATTATAGCAGGGAAGCAACGTTTGCTGGAAAGTAAATAATATGGATTACAGTCACACAGTGCACCATTGCATGCAATATTGCTGGCAATGTGATTGCAGTGTGTCCACTTCTGCAATAACCAACTTGTTGAATGAAGTACATTGCGATCCTACTTCTGAAACATTGTGCGCATCTAATTGCTGAGGTAGGCATGCCAAAATTGTATGATTGCTGACAATTTTGCATACAGTCAATGTTGCACTGTGTGCACAAGTTAAGTTGGAAACAGTAGTTATATACATGACTAAACAGACTTACCCTTGTGAATATCACTCAGTAAGGCCTACAAGATAACACATTCTCTCCCATCCTCTCCCATCCTCTCCCCTCCTCTCCCCTCCTCTCCCCTCCTCCTCCTCCTCCTTTCCCCCATTGATCATTCAAATTTGATGCTTATAGTTTTACATAGAGTGAATTTCTCTTTGCAGTTGTGAACTTGTACAGCTACTCAAGTGGGTTTCAATGGCAAGATTAGTTTCCATGGCAACACATTGCCTCAATGTTTCCTCTGTTCCCTCGGCAACCTTTGTGCTTGCTTCTGAATGCTCCTTGCAACTAATTGCAGGAATTATTACCACGGTAACCTTCACCCTAATGATGCGGTTTTCAAAAGACATAGCAACTAGTGCCCAGTCCACTCACTTCTCTATGTTAGCAACGGTTGAAGTCTTGGGGAAACTCTCAATGATGTCGGTGTCGGGTAGCTTGGTTGAGGTTTTGGGGTATTTGTCTTATTTTGTACTCTGTATAGTTTTATCGATAGCTGTGGTGCCTGTTTTGATGTACTACGAGTATAAAAACGTTCATCATGACTAGCTACATTTTGTGTAAAGTTTTCCATCCATCCATCCATCCATCCATCCATCCATCCATCCATCCATCCATCCATCCATCCATCCATCCATCCATCCATCCATCCATCCATCCATCCATCCATCCATCCATCCATCCATTCATCCATCATTCATTCATTCATCCATTCATCCATTTATCCATCCATCCATCATCCATCCATCCATCCATCATCCATCCATCATCATCCATCCATCCATCCATCCATCCATCTCCATCCATCCATCTATCCATCCATTCATCCATCCATCCATCCATCCATTCATCCATCCATCATCCATCCATTCATCCATCCATTCATCTATCCATGCATTCATCTATCCATCCATTCATTCATATATCCATCCATTCATCCATCCATTCATCTATCCATTCATTAATTTATTATTACGTCCATTCATTCATTCATTCATTTATTCATCCAATAATTCATTTATTTTGATTCTTCATTCATTCAATCATCCATCCATCCATTCGCTTATTCATTTATTCATTGCATTTATTCACCTCTGTATTCACCTTATAGGTGAGCGTGACTAAGCCATTGTTTTGTAAAGTGCCAACCAGAAATCTGGTTATTGAACAAAGCAGGGTGACAAAAGCCATTATAAAAATAGTTGGCCAATTATCATCATAATGACACTGTTTATAAACATTACGCTCACCAGTAGTACATCATAACTGGAAGTGTCATACATCACATTCACGAGTGAGCTATTTTTAGAAGAGTTCAAGCGCGCGCTCGATGTGTGGTGGCGTTGGCAATAGCTCGCGCATTTTACTGGTAAAATGTTTTCAACAACCAGTCAAATCCTCTTCTGGTTTGACATTTTTCTTGCTACTTCATGATCAAAAATGCATGAAATTTCAAACTTTGAAGTCTAACAAGCAAAATCATAAACAACAATGGCATCGCTGGTCGATATATTTTCTCCATTTATTCTCAGTAGAATTAGACTTTTCTTGACACTCGGCTACTATCTACATTGCTAAGCATCAAAACTATGCATTTTTGATTATAAAGCCGCATAAAGGGTAAGTCTGCTGAAGAAAAATGGCAAAACAGAACTAGAGGATTTGTATGGGAGGTTTTACGTGTGACGTAGTGGCCGTCAAGATCTACAAAATGTTCGAGCCTAACTTTCAAAGTCTGTTAGTTTTTCTTCAAGCAACTAGATGACATTTGTTTGTTTGTTTATAAGTAACTTATATTTGACAGATATTTAGACTTCACCGATCTAAAATTGAAGTTTTGAACAAGTAAAATGACGGTTTGACGGCCACTGGTGATAGATTTTGACGTCAGAAAAGATTCAATAAAACCTCCCATACATTTTAGCAGTGAAATGCGCACGCTGTTGCCAACGCCACCACACATCGAGCGAGCGCTCGAACTCTTCTAAAAATAGCTCACTCGCGAATCTGATATATGCGGACAGATAGATGGACACTTCTAGTTATGTACTTTTGACTCGCCTATTCCATCCACCTCTCTTGTTTATCTATCCCAAAGAAAACAAGCATTGTTACATGCTGTGAGAAGCAATACAGCCACACGAAGCAGAGAACAATTCGAGAACTTGTGCTTTAAAAATTTTACGGTTTGCAGCGCACGTGCGATGTTTTGAAAATAACCGTGTTGGGACCGATAGCGCAATCGCTCCTCGCTCGGAAAAAAAGAACATCGGGGACCGTTTCCAAAAGAACAATCTAGGTGTCAAAAATAAGGTAAGGTGAAGGTGTTGCAGAACTCTCATTTGAATACTACCATTATGAGCTCCTGACCATTATTATTATTTTTCCAAAATTTTTAACGGGCACAGAAAACAAAACAAAATATATACATAATTGATTCTTTGAAAGCCTGGTTTAATTATCTGTGATCAAATCAGTATCGTAGCTGTTCACATTGCCACAGAGCTCAGCCGAATAAATGGAATGATGTCTCGATAGCAGAGGAAAATCACGAACTGACTTTCACAGTCTGAACTGAGCAGAACAAATGGAGAAAGTCGATGGAATTCTCCACAAGTTTCTCGCCAAATCAGCTGGCATATTTAGTACGAAGTCCTCGAGCAAAGAGGACTACGTCAATGTACCAAAAGAAGAAGTTGAAGAAGATTGCTCAGATGAGGTTTATGAACTTGGCGGCAAAGCATGCATGTCGGGAGAGGAAACCACTGGTGAAGACGAGATGGGAGAGTGCAAATGGACGCAGAGCGAAAACATAGAAGATGTCGACAAGAAGCAGAAAACCTCAAGTCTGCAAGCTGCGTGGAATATCTCGAATTTGATTCAAGGTAAAACAGTATAGTATTCGTGATTCCTGGACGCTATTTGATGAACTTTAGCAATCCTGTAGCTGAAACGGGTTTTCTACGCCAGTTTCAATATCAAGGGCGTGACCCTGGACCGACCCTGTTTCTCGAAAGCCCCGTAAACATTTCGGGCCCGAAAAGACATCCCAGAAATCTTACTCACTTTCTCTACAAAGCTGTTCTTTTGACATGTTTTTAATATGAACAAACTTTCCCTTCATGCAAAGTTTCATGTCTGTAAACTACTTTGTTTTGAATATATATATTTTTAAAGAAACCCATTTTGGGCTCGATAAGCTTTCGGGGCTTTCGAGAAACAGGCCTGGAGTGAGCGTTAATTGACCATTTCACCAGTCAAAATCGCTAAAACTGTTTTATAAACAACGCAATATAGGTTGTTTGTTCTTTTACGCGTATTTGGTAATTGACGTCAAGGTTTCAATTGCTTCAACTCGGGCACCAGAGTTTGCTTTTAAATCTTCTTTAAATTGAGAATATGCATGGATAGGTTGATTTAATCACAAAAGAGTGTGCCGCTTTTTGCATTTTTTTCCCAAGATTTCATAGAATATAAGCTTTAAGATATCAAAACGAGCAAGGTAATCGAAGCGCGCGTACCGTAGTCGAAAATAGGAAGTGTTGGAAGCGAGATGTCGTTTCCCAATGATTTTTAGTGGGATTCAGATATGCATGCAAATGTCCGATAAAATTGGTGATACAACGGTTTAATTTATTCTTATGACGTTTTGTGGGTTTGAATATCGTGTTTATTTGATGATATTTGACCGTTATCGACAAAGTTTTCCAGCTTGGCATTTTTGTTGTAGAATGATAAAAGTACCCGCTTAATTTCACCGACAAGAAAGCCGAAAAGAAACATTTCACGATCAGTTGACGACAGGGTCAGGTTAAAAATATCACCGAATACTTTCCGAAGTAATATCGATTGATATTGTTCTCCACAGGGACTGGGACTTTAGGAATACCATATGCTGTCAGTCAAGGTGGATATCTGTCACTGGTTGCTATAGTGATCATCGCGTTGATCACCAACTACACTGGCAAACTAATCATTGAGTGTTTGTACGAGAAACCCGAGGGGGATGATGGGAAGAGAGGACGAAGACTTCGTAACAGTTATGCAGAGTTGGGTAAGACACGTGCTAGCGAGTCCAGCGGTGCATCCGAGCCCGCGACGAAGAGCACCGCTGGCCACAAAGGTGCGGACACGGTGCAACATTTCGTGCAACATTCACTGCAACATGTATTGTTGCAGCGTTTGTCAACTTCTGCAACATGTTGCGCGCAACATTGTCAGCAATGTTGCAGAAGTTGAATCGAGTCCTACTTGTGCAACATTGCGAGCAACAAATTACGTCGTATATATTAGCGCACACACACGCTGCAACAAAATTGCCAGCAATATTGCACGAAATAAACTGTTGCACCGTGTGTCAAGAGATTCCACTGAAATTGTCAATCAATTAAAATGGCCAAAACAATTTTGTGTTACGTCATCTATTACATGGAGCATGCACGAATGTTTGTTCTAGGACCGAGTGGTCTGCAAGGCACGATGGGAAGTACCGGGGTTCTTCAAATCCATAAGTACGTAGTCCTGACGTTATTTGTGGTTTTCTTTCAGGGCAAACGTGCTGGAATCGAAATGGTGCTCTGTTGGTCTGCGGTGCTCAAATCATGCAGCTAACCTGCGCCTGCGCTCTGTATCTTATGCTGGTAGCGGATTTCTTCAATGACGTCTTCGAAGAACGACCTATTTCTGTGACTGCGTGGATGCTACTCTCCGGGCTGTTGGTGCTGCCTTCTGTGTTCATCAACCAGCTCTCTCGTATATCATGGTTGAGTATGTTCAGCGTGTTTGCTCTGGTTGTTGTATTCATGGCTGTTGTGGGGTATGGACTATCTCAGAGGCATGCGTGGGACTCGCATATGCCGCTGACCACATTGGGAGGTTTCCCTGTCTCGTGGGGCATCATTTTGTTCAGTTTCGTCAGCCATCCTTACCTCCCTGGGATCGAGGAAACCATGTCTTCCCCCGAAAGTTTCGATTCCGTTATGAACTATTCGTTCTTTATTTCGGCCATTACAAAAGTCGTGTATGGTTTCGTCGCCGTCCTCACATTCAAAGAAAACACAAAACAAGAAATATCAGAGAACCTTCCACCTGGGGTTCTGGAGAATTCCACCAATGCCCTTCTAGGGTTGAATGGCTTGTTCTCCTTCGCTCTTCCTGCCTTTACACTCTTCAACGTCTTCGACAATCTCAAGATGCCCTGTCTCCCGCGTTGTTTCCCAGACGAGGTCAGCGGTCCTTTGGATAGCTACGAGAAAACTCGTATCTACAGTCTTCGTGTAGTGTTCGTAGGGGTCGTCATTGCCATTGCTGTTTTGATTCCAGAGTTTTCGCTTCTGATGGCCGTCATTGGGAGTCTCTCTGGGGTTTGCCTTACTCTTATCTTCCCTCCATTGTTCGATGTTATCCTCAACCTCAATTCAATTAGTCCAGCGAAGTACGTTCTAAATATGGTCATCGTCTGTGTGGGGATTCTGAGTGGCGGATTTGGCTTTGTCTTCTCGGTGATAGCGCTCATGAAAGTTTATCTCCGTGGAACTTGAACTATTCTTTACACAAGTTATGTGACGTAGTCAGTGTGATAGAGTCGTTTAATTTCGTATGAGTGGGAAAGTTGCGGCACCGCGCCTTGCCGTATTGAGAGAGTTTGATTGGATGAGATGCATCTGCACGCTTTTTGATTGGTTCAGAAAGGAAGCCATTTGAGTGTCACGGTACCGTGCCGTTTGAGAGAGTTTGATTGGATGAAATGCATCTGCACGCTTTTTGATTGGTTCAGAAAGGAAGCCATTTGAGTGTCACGGTACCGTGCCGTTTGAGAGAGTTTGATTGGATGAAATGCATCTGCACGCTTTTTGATTGGTTCAGAAAGGAAGCCATTTGAGTGTCACGGTACCGTGCCGTATTGAAAGATTTTGATTGGATGAGATGCATCTGCACGCTTTTTGATTGGTTCAGAAAGGAAGCCATTTGAGTGTCACGGTACCGTGCCGTATTGAAAGATTTTGATTGGATGAGATGCATCTGCACGCTTTTTGATTGGTTCAGAAAGGAAGCCATTTGAGTGTCACGGTACCGTAGGTTTCCCACTCATACGAAAACGACTCTATTTTACGATTGTGACCGACTAAATAATATGTGGATTTAATGTATTTACACTTGTCTCTTCCGCATGAGTCTCTCTGTCTATTCTCCTTTCTGGGCTTCCTGTTGTATATTGACAGTGAGGGACTGGAACGGAGGAGGCCATATTTATATTAGTCTTCAAAACAGTCGACATCAAACAAATCAATGGTGCTCGATCTGCTTTTTAGCAGACTGGATACGCCGGTTGGCATGACAATAGCCTCCTTACCAAATATGGAATGATATTACCAAATTTGGATATTTTGCCAAATAAGGTATTGGCGGCGGCAGCAAACGAACGACAGTTTTTCTCAGATATTTTTCGATATGAGTTCATCCTCCATGCAGCTTTGAGTTTGACAGCGGTTACATTGTTACTTTAACGCACATGCGCTCTAGTGCCACTAGTACTAACGATAGCATTGTGGTACTGCCCGTGAAGGAATGGATGCCAAGCTGGAATTTAGATATGCTGCTCGTGAAATAGTCTTTGTTCTGAGATAGCATTACGATATGCATGATGAGGTTTCCAAGGCCTACCAGAGCGTCAGCTACTGCCAGGTTAACGAGGCAGTAGACGCTTCTCTTACACAAATGTGCGTTGATTGTAAACGTGAGAATGGTGAGAAGATTTGCGACGATGATGATGAAACTTTGAACTAAAGACGCGGCTGCCTAGACGATGACTTTGGTTTCACGGGGCCAACTCGTCGTCGGTCTTTGGGAACTCATTCTAAATATTTGGAAAGAAGTTCAGAAAATGTAGTGAAAAGGAACCCATGTAGCAGAATATATAGACAAGTCAAACCTCAACCGAACTCGATCGTAATTATAAATGAACAATCACACGGCACGAAATCGCCATCAATCTTGTTTGGAAATTTGCGCAAAATGAAAATAACTTGTGAAGTTTTTGGATCAAGAAAACGTGTGAAAATCGAGAGACAAATGGTCACATGCTGAAATAAAAAGTGGGAAAAGTAATAATTGAAAAATCAAAGAATTTCTTTGTGTTGCGGTACGTAAAAATAAAGTTATACTACTGAAAAGTACGAAACGCGAGAAACTTAGACATCGTTGTAAAACAGCCCAGAAAAATAGCTTCTCACCTTTAATGAAGATATAGATCAAATAATACAACAATATTTCAACAGACTACCGTGCACTGCCGACTGTTATCAATGGGGAGTGCTGACACGAATAATTTGTCAATAATTTGACGAAGCTATGATTGATGGAAGATTACTCAAATTTTATATTAGATAAAGAGAACACGGGAAGATGATTAATTCTTCAGTTCTGCAGAAATAAAAATAGTACAGTCCTCATTACTTTTTGGTATCTTTTTCGTGTTTAATTTCAGTTTATTAATGTCAATGGACGTGTTCATTTTTATTTTTTAAGTTGTTTTCACGGTTGATAATAATAATAATAATAATAATAATTTAATATTTATATAGCGCACTCTCCAGAATGCCCAAATGCGCTTTACATATATACAATTCAAAAAATCTAAATCTAAGAATAGAACCCCCATTCTGTATACTACTTATATTTATATTTGAATTATTGTAAAAGCCTCCTAGAACTTTAGGATTTTAACCCCAGCCAACTAGAACGTCCATACTTGGCAGTAGCTCGTTCGCAGGCCTCTTGAATGCTCTCTAGGTTACATTTACACAGAGTCGGTTATATACCGGGATGGTCTACGGCACGCTTGTACAGCCGGCCCAATGACTGTTCTTTTAGTGGATGAACATTGGCTTTACACAGAGTCGGTTATATACCGGGATGGTCTACGGCACGCTTGTACAGCCGGCCCAATGACTGTTCTTTTAGTGGACGAACATTGGCTTTACACAGAGTCGGTTATATACCGGGATGGTCTACGGCACGCTTGTACAGCCGGCCCAATGACTGTTCTTTTAGTGGACGAACATTGGCTTTACACAGAGTCGGTTATATACCGGGATGGTCTACGGCACGCTTGTACAGCCGGCCCAATGACTGTTCTTTTAGTGGACGAACATTGGCTTTACACATAGTCGGTTATATACCGGGATGGTCTACGGCACGCTTGTACAGCCGGCCCAATGACTGTTCTTTTAGTGGACGAACATTGGCTTTACACAGAGTCGGTTATATACCGGGATAAGGTCTACGGCACGCTTGTACAGCCGGCCCAATGACTGTTCTTTTAGTGGACGAACATTGGCTTTACACAGAGTCGGTTATATACCGGGATGGTCTACGGCACGCTTGTACAGCCGGCCCAATGACTGTTCTCTTAGTGGACGAACATTGGCTTTACACAGAGTCGGTTATATACCGGGATGGTCTACGGCACGCTTGTACAGTCGGCCCAATGACTGTTCTTTTAGTGGACGAACATTGGCTTTACACAGAGTCGGTTATATACCGGGATGGTCTACGGCACGCTTGTACAGTCGGCCCAATGACAATCTGTTCTTTTAGTGGACGAACATTGGCTTTACACAGAGTCGGTTATATACCGGGATGGTCTACGGCACGCTTGTACAGCCGGCCCAATGACTGATCTCTTAGTGGACGAACATTGGCATATCAGTGTCCTAAGGGCGTGCCTAAAATCCTGCATCCGAAAGACATATATAACAGGATTGATAAGAGAGTTCATGACCAGCAGAACTATTGCCGCAATATTAGCTTGATAAGGTACTGCGATAATGTCAATGTCCCGGATTACTAGCACGATCGCCATTGGCGTCCACGCACAGATCGATGCTACGGTCACCAAAAACACAGTCGCCCCCAGTCTCTTCTCTTGTCGAAGCAACCGCTGAGCATAAAACTGCGGTGGCATTTTACGCGATTTGACCTTGACGTAGATGGCAATATATGTAATACACAAGATTATCGTGATAAAACCTATCCATGGCCCTCCCAAGTAGCTCCTATTACTGTCAACGTTCAAGAAGTTCCCGATGCTGATCATAGAGGCGCATAGCCATGGTAGTACAATAACGACTGTGTACACGGAGGATTTCAACGTTCGATGTCGTAATGGCCATAGAGTTGCGCACATGCGCTCTAGTGCTACAACGATCAGCGACAACATCGTTGCGTTGACTGTAAAGTTGTACACCGAGGATTGGATCTTTACTGATGTAGTATTATGATACAAGAAACGCTTGTCGATCAAAGCCTTGATCCCAAAGACATTCAAAATAACGGTATGCGAAATTAAACCTCCAAGACCTACAATCATATCTGCTACAGCTAGATTGATTAGATAGTACACACTGCGCCTTAGAAGATGACGGTTGGATGTGAATGTGATGACAGTGAGAGCATTGGCCGCAAAAACTGCAAACGACTCTAGAAAATAAACTGAGGTCCAGATGATGTCGGTCATCTCTGGTCTCGCAGTATTGGATGAGCTTGATGATAAAGAGGTATTGTTTGAGGACATCTTGACGAAGTAAACTCCTGTTAAAAATAAATCAAATTGTGGACTATTTAAAAACCGTCTTTCGGGAACATTGAAATATAAAATTTCACACTAACTACACTGAATAAACGCAGCTCTTTTCCCCTTTAGATACTGACAATGCATCCTCGGGAACCCAGGGGTATATTCTGTCGCTCGTTATTCGCTCCCAGAGAAATACCCCTGGGAACGAAGTCTGTTGGAACTTGTTCCGGAAGTGAAAATTACTCTCGTTTCTGATTGGACGACCAAGGAAGGTCGACCAATCAGCATCAAGTATATGCTGGTTTGAATAGGACAGCCGCCATTTTGAATTTTGACTTCCGGAACAAGATCCAACAGACTTCGTTCCCAGGGGTATTTCTCTGGGAGCGAGTACCGAGCGACAGAATATACCCCTGGGTTCACGAGGATGCTGACAATGTTATCCTATTAGACACTTTAGAAACGAGTAAAGGACTGGGAACGAGTTTTTAGAATTAATCTAATTAAGAAATGAACCCCATCACAAGGAAGAGCATGCCAGGTAATTAGTATATAAGTTTAGCATCTTTTAAAAAACAACTTAAAACTCACCACCTCTTTAGACTCTCCTTCAAGTGAGACTCTGCATTATTGACTTTAATTTTTATATATGTATATATATTTTATAACATCAATAACTTTATTTTTATCACATATTTATATTTATATATAGTTGTTATTATTATATCATTTTTATCTATATCATATCTATATTGTATCATCATATATATTATTATATTATCACTCTGTAAAGCGCTATTGACATACCATGAAATAGCGCTATATAAATAAAGATATTATTATTATTATTATTACAAAGTTTTGTTAGGTTTAGTTAGATATTGAAGCAGTAACAGCTTTCCAAACATCGCAAAATTTACAAAGAAATGTATAGTATACAGGGGATTCATGCTCGAGAATCCAGCGGTGCTCTTCTGCGCGGGCTCGGATGAAACATCGCCCCGCCAGAGCCGAGCCCGCGCCGAAGAGCACCGCTGGATTCTCGTCATGCAGGGGACTGTAACCATGCATTTCTTTGCAGTTTTTGCAGTTTTTGAATGTCTGCAGTTCAGTTGCTACTTGTCCAAAAACCCTATCAAACTCCTGAAACTTACTAATTCTGACATGCTCTTCCTTGTGATGGGGTTCATTTCTTAATTAATATTAGATTAATTATTTGAAAACTCGTTCCCAGTCCTTTACTCGTTTCCAAAGTGGCTAAATGTTGTTGCTGTTGTTGCAAAAAGAAGACTTGTAATCCATGTTGTCCGTTGACAATAACAACAACTTTATTCTGTATATCAAGTATATCAGTATATCCATATATCGGGTGCATTATGGGTAATTCTATATTAGAGTTTTTCCACAAAATATGCAGCAGAGACTTACAAACAACAAACTAGAGACTAAAACACATAACATTCTAGAGCTTCACCAGTGTTGCTCCCGTGGAACATCATTTAGTGGACTTTTTCAATTACCTAAAATGCACAACAAAACGACTCCAAACTGATATACAGTCATTTGCAAAAATTCTGGCCGCCACGATATATCAATATATCGGGTGCATTATGGGTAATTAAATAATACTATTTTGAGTTTCCTAACTTATTAAATGAAGCAAAATTTACAAACAACAACCTCGTAAGACTAAAATAAACATTATACTAAATATTTCTACCAACTTTGCTGGCGTTAATCCGCTTTAAGGGGAATTTTCGATTATTTAATTACCCAGAATGCAACCCGATATATTGATATATTAATATTTCGTAGCGGCCAGAATTTTTACAAACCTGACTGTATTGATCTATCACTGACTTGATTTACAGAATTTTTGCAAAGGGCTGTACCATAAAATGACATAGAGAATGAATAATTAATTGAGGTTACTCTGATGGCTAAGCACACAGTTATATAATTGAACTGAGTGAAAAAATATATAGAACAAACGTCAAACAATAATAAAGTGAAAATATATTTTAATACTGACTGACCTGTCACGTGACAAACCGGGCAAAACCTTTTTAATATTTCGCAAAAAAAAGAATATAAATTCACCTTAATCGTGACTTCTATTTAGCATTATGTATTTCATCAATCCGCATCGAAAAACGTAAATGATGGAATCAGTATCAGTGAAAAACTGCATTGTTTTGACAGCAGCGACGCGCCAGAGGATCGTTCTATTTGTTGTGATTGCGCTTGTGGTTGCGTCGTCAGTGAGGCTTCGATCTGTAAAAAACGTGCCAATTTATTGCTATTCAACACGAAAGCCCTTTGTACCGGTGTTGCATGTCTACAAGCCGTTTAATTCCAGACGTTTTGATATCATTGATCTTGAACCCTCTTCAATTGTGTCTCCGGTTCTATGTAACAAAGACTGATCGATGCTCTCGAAACTGGCTGAACAACATCGACTAGCTTACTGCTATTTCAGTCAAGAACGTTGTTGTTGGTAAAAACACTCAAAGCTAATATTAATCGACCATCGAAAGGGAGCATGGGAAATATTATGTCGTAATGATGGCCGCCATTATGTGTGTGTTTGCAGCATAAATATACGCCTTATTTGTGAATAAACACTACAAACCACATACAGTATGTGGTTCTAATTGTGAACACTTTTTGCACTTGATGATAATTCTCGTCAACATATGGTACGATTATCCTGAACCTTTGCTATAAATTAGCTCTACACTTCAGCTAACGTGATTAAGTTTCGTTGTATTTATTATTGGACTTTTCTAAATATATTTTATTATATCATGTCTGTTGGTGGTTCTAATGGTGACAGGTGTTTGTAATTGTGAACACTTTTGGCTTGCTTTTTAATGGCTTACAGTGCGAATCGAAAAACCGTGGGCACCCAGAAATAGTTCAAAAATCGTTTATTTTCCGTTGAACAATCAGAAACGACTCTCTAACTGCAAGAAATTTATCTGACTACAAATCAGTCGAACTTCTTGCAGTTAGAGAGTTGTTTCTGATTGTTTAACGAACGATAAACGATTTCTGAAATATTTCTGGGTGCCCACGGTTTTTCGATTCGCACTGTAATACTGTGTATTATTCTCGATTTCTAGCCTTGCAATTCGATGTACAAGTTCCAAGTTGTCTTAAAACAATATTTATATTCGTGTTATTTCGATACGAATGCTAGAAAAATGTTAAAACGAAGTGAAGTCAGACGGCAACGCTAAATTGCTGACGTGTTCGCATGTTCATTGATGCATGCCGTTCATCACGTTCGTGTAATTGATAACAAACAACGCAATGGCGCAAATTTGTATCACAAACGCGGACTTCTTATACATATTTCCTTCTCAATATTTGCTATTGTACCAGTGCAGGTACATTAGCGGCAATTTTACTCTATATCTTAAGAACTACATATGTTATGAAGTGCCAAGTTATGCGTGAGCATATGCGTGTTTACAATTAGATGCACATCGCAAAAACACGCACAATTTTTCATTCTGATGCTGTTCGTTCATTTTCAACACTTTCCTAAGTATTGTTTTGTAAAGAAAAGTGTTATTATTTACCTTTTAGCTCATATAAAAACAAACTCAAAACTCTGCGTTTTTAGAAAGAAAATATGCGAACATTGCCACTGAGAATCTTAAAGGCGCGCTTAAAATTCGAATTTGTAGACAACAGTCGTCTGCTTACCTTGCCGTCAAAGTTGAAATTTTGCGCGGAATAAATGTCAGGAAGCCCAAAATAGAATAAGCTGAATGATTGAAAATAAATCAATATTTGATCGGGTAAAATATTTTTTGTCGATCTTAACTTTACGATATAAAAACGGCACTTTTACTGAAAAGTGTTCACAATTAGAACTGTTCACAATTAGAACAACATACTGTAATGCATTCCGGTTTGCGTAGATTTGTGCCCAGTTCTAGCGACGTATTGAGTTCGTTGTGTACAACCGTTGTATAATTAACGTATCACACTTTTTTTTAGCGCTAAAAACACATTGGACACTTTTTAAAATTAAAATAAAAACAGTTATTTTTTTATCTTTTTTTACTATTAGACCGAAATGTGTCATGGGTAATATTCTTGACAATGGTTTTCAATTTCGCAATTTCGTTCAAATTAATCCCAAATCGCCCTGGAAACTATATGATATGATTACCCAGTACTAATAAAGTGTGTTTTCAATGAGAAATTCAAATAAAATGCTTTTCAGTCACTACTGATTGTGGCATTATCATTCACATTCTTTTCTCCGTGATTTTCATTGATCGAGAGACGACTACGTCACTGCAGATAACCGTTCCTACGAATAAGTGTTTTCGTTCTCCTCGACAATGGCAGCTCGATTTTTTCCAGAGTTGTTGCTTTAGGTGAGAAAATAATGTGAATGATAAAACAATTAATTATTGATTAATATTACGCTAAAAAAACTGATTCATCATGTCAGGAGCCCTGATCATGTACAGTTGCTTGATAGACCTTTTTACCTATACGGCGGCCATTTTGGATTCTATTGTTTTGGCTAGAACATTATGGGATGCTCAGGGTGCAAATGACCCAAAAACTCCCAAAAACTGTACATGTGGAGTCGCGTCAATATATTATTTTTCTATTTCACTCTAACCATAGTGTTGTATGACTTACTATCTACATGTGTTGTGTATTGTTGTATAATTTTGTACAAATTCATTGCTTTAAATTTGGTTTTCGTAGTTTTTCATGGCCAAATGGTTACTAGCTTGCACCCTGGGCATCCCATAATTCAAGATGGCTGCCGTATCGGTAAAAAGGTCTATTCATGATAGCCTCATTTAATTGAACTCGATATATTAAGTTAATGGGAAAAACCCAACATCATTTACATTAAGCCATTATAATTAATTTGTATCGGATGATCTTAATTTGTTCAACGGAATAACGTGCATTAACATCACATGTTTTCGCCGCGGCAGTACTTAATTAATTAGTCAAGTACTCTACCTACATTGGATAATGTGAATTCAATTTCAAACTAACCGTTAGAACGAATTAATGTAGCTTTTATGTAATCATTAAACAAACCTTTCATGTTCCCGCTCGGAGTTCGATGGATAGTTTCAATATAATTTTTTCATGAATATAATCAGTGCAGTCATAAAGCCATCCCTTTCTTTTGGAGAGGATTCACATATCAGAAATCCTCGACATGCAACTTTGAGTTACTCTCGTCTACACAGAATCAGGAATTACCTGTTCAAATCTTGCATGAACTGCGCGACTATAATCCAAATTAAATTGATCTAAAACAGCCGCAAAAAAGCGCGCTTAACTTTCACTGCGGTGTACTTGTATCGAAATTAATCGAGGGTTGTGTTCATTTAAGCACTTTCTTTCTTTCTCTCTCTTTCTCTCTCTCTTTCTTCCTTTTCTTATGCACTGTGGACATATACAGTGAGAAATCGGTGGAATAATCCATAAAAGATATCAATAGAAATTCAGTGCTCTTACCTGGGTATCCAAGAACTGTCCAGTTTTTTTTTTTGTGTTTTGAATCTGCTCGACTAACAACAAACTATCTGTAACAAGACGTTGTTGGGAGTGACGAGGAGTGACACGTTTCAGGTGACGGATGTGAAAGCTATATATTCACGCCAATATTCAACAGAAATGGCTAGTAGTGAGCGCAGTTTTGTTATCGTTATATAGTATATCGTAACGTCAATACTGGTTTCTTCATCTATTTTCCAGATGCATACGGAAAGATACCGACCGTACAGTCTTTCGGCGATTCAGGAATGTCCAGATCACGGGAGAGCCATCCCTTCAGTTGACGAATGAACTACGATGTCATGGTAGCATTTAACTTCGATTCCGGCAGGTGTAGTGTTTACTGAGTTGATCTCTTCCAACTCGGTTACATCGAGTTGAACATTAATTAATGAACCACTTCAAGTCTTTCCAAGTGTCTACTGATCCAAACACACGAATCCAAGCGGTAAAGTAAAAGATCAACACCAGGAACTCTGCTCTGCACTCTGATCTCGTGTGAACGTCACAGCCAGTGGATGTGTGTAGAGTCTTGATGATTGATAAGCAAACATTTCACCGCCTTCAGCTTTATTGCGTTTACAAACTCCCCAGCTGCTGCGTGCGTCGGCCGGTTTTCAAACTAATATCTTCTGTGAGGAGTTGGATGCGGAATAAACAGACAACGTATACTTCATTAAGGTGCATATCAGGGTTATTTGTTTCTTTTGAAAATCGATTACACATGAAGTGAATAGTGGGATGGTTCAGTAGTTTGTGATTTGAGCTTCGCATTAAAATGAGTTAAAGGTTTGAAATCGTGATATGCTAATTAGGTGACGTTTCTTCCGTCGAAACGTGCACATTTCATTTTGAAAATGGCGACACTGACTTTAGTTATAAATTCTATACTGCGCTAGCTCGATAGCCTACGTTGTACGCGTTTTGTTCGGATGACTGACACAGGCTACAATGTCAATTATGACTCAAAACGAGGAGATTTTTCTTCAAACGCAAAACTTTCTAGCCTAAGCTTTCAGGTGATATAACTTTGCGTTATCGAACAAAGTTGTTCTGGTGAGCAGATTTCATTGTCGATAGATAGATAGATAGATAGATAGATGGATGGATGGATGGATGGATGGATGGATGGATGGATGGATGGATGGATGGATGGATGGATGGATGGATGGATGGATGGATGGATGGATGGATGGATGGATGGATGGATGGATGGATGGATGGATGGATGGATGGATGGATGGATGGATGGATGGATGGATGGATGGATGGATGGATGGATGGATGGATGGATGGATGGATGGATGGATGGATGGATGGATGGATGGATGGATGGATGGATGGATGGATGGATGGATGGATGGATGGATGGATGGATGGATGGATGGATGGATGGATGGATGGATGGATGGATGGATGGATGGATGTATATGGATGGATATGGATGGATGGATGGCTGGGTGGTGGGTGGCTGGATGTATATGGGTGGCGGGATGGATGGATGGATCGATCAGACTAGATAGATAGATTTTGTTATTACCTATTGTTTTGATACTCATCGATCAGATTTGACAACTGATCGAGTAGTTTACCATCAAAACGTAACGATTAATAAGCTAATATAATTCCACAACAGAAGCGCGAATGCATGCATGGAATAAAAACGAAGAACTAAGTCAAACTGCCAATAAAACACTTGTCGACATACAAAACATGAAGCTAGTGTCCCCGTAATTAAACGTCCTTTGTAAGTTACCAGTTTATTTGCGTAAAGTCTACGGAAAATAAAAAAAAAAAAAATCAACTTTTCCCCGAATCCCAACAGTATTTTCTCCGGCGTATTAATTAAAGGAACGAACGAACTGAATTCCTTGCAAGTCAATGTAAATAAGGAGTAAACATTCTATGCCTCTTTCGCTTCTTTTCTTCTATCCACATCAGATGAACAGTCTGGCATGCGTACGTGCGCAAATTCCTAAATAACTGAATTTTATGGAAAATTACGGCAGAATCTAATGTACGTAGCATTTGAGACCTGAAATCTTTGGTGCTTAGTCTTCAGTCTAAAAGTGCTTAGTCTTCAGTCCTTTTTTGCTTGGAACGAGCAAAGAAAATTAGTGGTAACACGTAGTTTGACGCCATATCAAAGCAAAGATTGAACTTTGGAACTAGTAATAATAATAATAACTAATAACTTTATTTATAATGAAACTATTGATTGATTTTTTCAATATCTCTCCTCTACGACATGTCGTGAAGCAGTTTCCAATAAAGTGCATGTAGGTGTATTTTATTTACATACCACAAAAGTTTGTTTACAGATCACAAGGTGATATTATATCGTGAGTTAATTCTTTCTTACGGTAGTGACCCCTTATATTAAAAAAATGTCATACTATTATTAAAAATATAGAGTTAATCAACTGGGCTTACTGAAATGCATGCACGACACTTGTTAATTCACTTTTAAGGAGTTCCTTCAAGGAAACCGGCAGTCGCTACTGAAATAATCAAGCCTTACTTGTACTTGTAGACGAAGCTTTAATTTTCCACTAAATTGTTCATCGATGTGCAGCAGGATTTGTCTGCGCTGTTTACTGTAAATTGATTTGATTTCGGTCTTCAAATCTGTTATCATTACAGCCGAGTTCTAAACAGATATTCGATTTTGGAAAACAAACACGAACGTATTGTTTCTCCGGCGAGCAGGTGTAGCCGGGCGGTGTTCCTTTTCGCTAGATATTATTGATCTTTAATCTGGGAAACTGCGCAAGTTGATCAGTCCCTTCAATGGCGGGAGTACATTTCATGGGCAAATAGTAGCGTTGTTGGATAGAAAAGTTGCCATCAAGTGGTGTCCTTACCATCGTAGTTAAACTTTGATAACTTTGGTCATGATGAACAATTCGTCTTCGTTTTCTGAGGACAATTATACAGAGAATGTTCTCCTCGCAACGGCATACCTCTTGGAGGCCTTCCTCGTCTTCGCAGTAAACCTTCTCACCGTGCTCACTTTCACACTCAACAGACATCTACGTAAGCGAGCAATGTACTGCGTCATTAACCTAGCGATAGCCGACATGTTGGTGGGTGTGGGGGTTTTTGTGTCGTGTTCGGTGGTTCTAGGAATCCATGGTGTCAATGATTTGATAGACCGTGAAATCATGTACCGTAGAAAGTCATGGACGGATGGTGTGGTCCTAGTTCATATTGTGGTTGTTGTGGGACGATGACTTCGTTGACACTGGTCGCTTTAGAACGCATGGTCGCGACAGTTTGGCCACTACGTCACAGGGCTGTAAGTTGGTGGCTGTATCCGGTTTTCATATCGATTACCTGGACAATTGTCGCTTTAGGTGGCACTGCTTCTGCTATCATGATATTCACAGCCGGATCAAATGGATATGTCATGTTTTCCCATGTCGCGTCTGTGTGGATTTCCACGACACTGATCGTCATCGCACTCTCCTACGCCTCCATTCTCATCAAAGTCAAATTTCAGCAACAACGAATGGCCGCTGACAAGCACGTGTCAAGACGAGACAGAGGCCTGGTAATGACTCTGTTTATAGTGACCGTGGCATCACTGGTGACCTGGATCCCAGTAGGTGCACTCTACATCATCAGGGTGGCCACCAATTCCCACGGCATCCCTTCCATGGCTCACCTGATTTCTGTTTCTCTCGGCCTGTCCAACTCTCTATTAAACCCGTTTATATACGTGTATCGGATGAGAGATTTTAGGAAAGCTCTTTATAAACTGACGTGCAGATGCTCACTTGAGCGACCAAGCCGCGTGATGCCATTGCGTCGTACCGCGTTTCAGCGAAGGTCTTTGGGAGAGGGAACATTGAGAAATGAAGGGAATCATACGAGGGTCTGATATGAAGGGGGTGAGAAGCCGGCATCCATGCCAGAGTACTAGTTAGCCAGCACGGTGGCCGGTGCGTACAAAACAAATGACTGAATTAACAAGCCCTGGGGGGAGGGGGGGGGTACTCCCTTTGTCCAAGTGGTAGGGGTGATCGGCGGTCCTTTTAGGGTCGAAAATATTTCCTGTGTGTACCTTTTAGGGTTCCGACACAAAAGTCAGTTACGTAACATGAGTCCGTACCTATTAGGGTCAATTGAAAGAACAGAAGAAAGATATTGTCCAGGCACTGATTAAACGATATCAGCACAATCACTTTTTCGCCATATATGGTCATATATGTCGTACCTTTTAGGGGTTGAAATCAACATGGCTTCAAGAGCTCTTTTAATTTATGCGTACCTTTTGGGGTCGTTTTCAAAACCGACCGCCGATCACCCCTACCACTTGGACAAAGGGAGTACCCCCCCCCCCCCCCCCCCCCCCCCCCCCCCCCCCCCCCCCCCAGGCTTGCCTGGACTTAATGAATGGGATGAGAAGGCATGTCGTCATCTGTACGGCCAGAGGTCTTGGGTGGCCGTGACTGAATTAGCAAGTGAGAACTGTTATTACAAAATGGGTCTTAGTCAACATAGCCTCAGACCCCAATGGCGAGCGAATAAAAGCGGCTGTATTCGCAGGCTATAGTCAACAAGACCGTTTTGAGTCTTTTGAGACTAAAAGTAACTTAACAATTTTAAATTATTTTACATTATTTTACATTATTAACAATGTTCTTACAAAAACAAACAGTAAAGAGAAAGAAGAAACAATTTAAAATTCGGTGCAGCGAGGATTCGAACCCGGGCCCATGTGCTTCTAATTAAGGCGCTGTGTTTCAGTGCGAGCCACGGGACCATAGTAATTTGCACAACAATAGACAGTCCATTCACAAGATACACTAGGTTATTTTGTCCTCCAAATCAATAAGCGTGCACGATAGCCTAGTGGTGCGGGGCAGTTATTTAGTGGGACTAGGATCCGACTGTTCCCTCCCTCTTTGATCACTAAGCTGATTGGTGTAAGCCCGGATAGCGCGGATGGGGCCGAAATCTTCATCCTATACGTAACATACGGTGGCTTAGCATAAAATTAATGTCTGGGAGTATGGGCCTTTTTAGGATAAATTACCGGCATTCATCACCAAACCCACGGGTTTTTTTCATTCTTTCTTTGTTTGTTTTCTTTTTTGGAATTGTTTACATATTTCTTCTTTTTTTGTAAAAAAAAGAAAAAGAAAAAGCATATTGATAATCTTTCACCTCTTCTCCTTCTCTGAGCCCTTGGTCCAGTTAAATAATTTAATTATAAATGAATTTTTAATTTTTTAAATCATTTTAGCATTTAGATCCACCTGTTCAAACAACGCAAGTCAATCCAAGTCGGTTTATAAGAAATTACAGTTTATTATAGTTAAAACACAGTCAAATTAATGTAGCTTTTGATGGTTAATAATAGATTTACATTGCCATCGGCAGAACCGCTATACTGGCTTAGTACACATTAAGCATTGATATCAGTGTGATAAAGCCGTGAATAAAATTGATATCCGGTGAAGTGATATCATATCAATCACTAGTAGTGAAATAATATGATATCACTTCACGGGATAGAATTGTCCAATCAAATTCTTCGTTAGAGATTACACTGACCAATCACAATCCCTCTTATATAATTTGTACATGACGCGAGCGCGTTTGGATTCCCGCCTTTTTCCATCGAGCTGAGGACGAAGTGAAGCGGCTTCAAGTTCGATATTTGTACCTATTTCAAACGATATTTATTGTTTTCTTGAAGAAAATGAGAGCAAAAACACTGCTTGGGAGACCAACAAAGACGTAAACTTATTCGGATCATTTTAAGCGATAAAGAAGAGCAGAACTTCGAAGTAGTCGATGGATATATCTGAAGGAAATGTTGCTTTCGGTGAGCAAACAATGACTTTTACTAGTGATTTTAAAAAGTTGCTTTAAACCTTATCAGTACTGTATATCAATGCTTATTGTGTAATAAACAAATTAGGACATGTTAAGGTGGCTGGACTGGGTTTTTAGGTGGCGTTACCTTCCATGTTTGAACGGAAAATACGTTGCTGCTGACAAGCTAATTTAAAATCAATTTTTATACCAAGTCTAGAGATAGATTAAAGTTTGCCATGATACTGATGTTTCATCACGATCGGAGTTATTCTAGCGCCAAAATGACGTTATTACGCTTTTTGAATAAATTCGATTTTCAGAGAGAGTAGAGGTTTGTTTAAAAAATTGTCTTCAAGACATAAAGTTCACATGGTCGTCTTCAAGTTTACGAAGTTTCGATGATTTATATGGAAGCGTTTGCAAATAGATCGAATCGGAACTTTTTGGTACGTAGCGAATTTGTAAACAATCCTAAACAATTGTGCCGGGTGCCCGAAAACTTCGCTTTAACTTCTTTTGAGCTGAAATTGTTCTGCAATCTTTTCGAGATTCATTTTAGGAAACGGAAAGAAATCGCTTTATTCGATTTCGAAAAATACGACTTCCAGTAAAGATATGCATTTTGTCTTTTGTCAAAGATTTCACTTGTCTTTACTGAAAGGGGTAAAACTGAAAAATTCGGTGATGAATTTTGAGTTGATGTTTGCGGGGCATTGTGGGACTGTTTTGAGGGACGCTTTATGTTCAATACGGCGACAAGTTTGAATAGTGATGTACCAAAGTTTGAAGTAAGTTAGTTTGGCACACAATAATTATGTTTCCCAGTCGTTTCATCGTGTTTTACAGTAAATAGACAGCAATGGCGTCCCTCAAAACAGCCCCACAATTCCTTTCGAACATCAACTCCGAAATGGCTATCTCTATTGTACAGAATACTTGCTAAAGTTGTGCATTCCAACACACCATGCATTACATGCAGCGCCTGACTACCTTCCGATTCCCGTCCGAGTATGATAATATAATAATATAATACAATTGTGTGACAATGCCCATACAATTTTTTCATATTGGGAATTCATCAGGGGTCGGGTATACTGGGTTATATTCTTATTGGGTGGGACGTGGTGTAATGTATTTTAAAGGGGACTTCGTGTCCTATTATACAACACCTGCCTTATGGGCGAATCTTGAAAATAAAAAAATTAATAAAAATAAAAATAAAATAAATAAATTATTTTTTTAAACAATAGATGCGCTCAACTACACTTAGTGGAATGACGTTGTTTATTTTCTTAATGTGTTGTACTTTTTAAATTAATCATTGCTGTCATGACGTCACGTACTAATACCCATGATCCTACTCGGTCTCAGTTTTTCTCACCGTCCCAGTCCCACGCAAGGGCATTACGCGGCTTGGTCGCTCAAGTGAGCATCTGAACGCCAGCTTACAAAGAGCTTTCCTAAAATCTCTCATCCGATACACGTATATAAACGGGTTTAATAGAGAGATGGACAGGCCGAGAGAAACAGAAATCAGGTGAGCCATGGAAGGGATGCCGTGGGAATTGGTGGTCACCCTGATGGTGTAGATTGCACCTACTGGGATCCAGGTCACCAGTGATGCCACGGTCACTATAAACAGAGTCATTACCAGGCCTCTGTCTCGTCTTGACACGTGCTTGTCAGCGGCCATCCGTTGTTGCTGAAATTTGACTTTGATGAGAATGGAGGCGTAGGAGAGTGTGATGACGATCAGTATCGTGGAAATCCCCACAGACGCGAAATAAAGGAAAAACCTATTTCCATCTTGTACTTCGATTATGAGGAGCGCAGAAACAACGCTGTTGACAGCCACGATTACTCAACCAGTCGATATATAAGCTGGAAACAGCCACCAACGTGCAGCCCGGTGACGTAGTGGCCAAACTGTCGCGACCATGCGTTCTACAGCGACCAGCGTCAATGCCAGCATCGTCATATTGATAAAGACTATATGAATGACGGACATAGCGTTTGTCCATGGTCTTAGGCAGCAATAAAATTCACGATCAACTAAACCACCAAGCCCATACATTCCCACAACCACACCACTTGACACCGTGGAGCCCAGACCCACCAACATGTCGGCTATCGCTAGGTTAATGACGCAGTACACTGCTCGCTTGCGTAGATGTCTGTTGAGTGTGAAAGTGAGCACGGTGAGAAGGTTTACAGCGAAGACGAGGAAGGCCCCAATGAGGATTGTCGTTGCAAAGACGAGATCCTCTGTATAAGTGTCCCGGCTCAGAAGACGAATTGTTGCAAGGCACCATCGTATAATGTTGGAAATCTTGGTACAATTATGGCCAAAGTATATACAAAAGACGTGTAGAAAGGTGGTCAGGACTGACTGCCTTTACATTGTAAAACGTCCGCGTTTAAATACATGAGTTGAAACGTACTGCAATACAGAAACAGAAATGGCTAGTAGTGAGCGCAGTTTTGTTATCGTTATAGTATATCGTTATAGTATATCGTAACGTCAATACTGGTTTCTTCATCTATTTTCCAGATTGAACTAAGTCAGTACTATAACTTAAGCATGGAGCTAATTTGCCTTCTTCAATCGCGTCTCTGTCTGTCATGCATGTATGTGAACGTACAGTGTTTCGGCGATTCAGGAATGTCCAGATCACGGGAGAACCATCCCTTTTGACGAATGAACTACGATGTTTTTAACTTCCGGCAGGTGTAGTGTTTACTGAGTTGATCTCTTCCAACTCGGTTACATCGAGTTGAACATTAATGAATGAACCACTTCAAGTCTTTCCAAGTGTCTACTGATCCAAACACACGAATCCAAGCGGTAAAGTAAAAGATCAACGCCAGAAACTCTGAGCTCTGCATGCACTCTGATCTCGGGTAACGTCACAGCCGGTGGATGTGTAAACATTTCACCGCCTTCAGCTTTATTGCGTTTACAAACTCCCCAGCTGCGTGCGTCGGTTTTCAAACTAATATCTTCTGTGACTGTGTGAGGAGTTGGATAAACAGATGTACTTCATTAAATGAGCATTCACTCAAAACTATAAGAACGGCTCTCTTCCGTCGAAACGTGCACATTTCATTTTGAAAACGGCGGCGACACTGACTTTAGTTATAAATTCTATACTGCGCAATATACTTAGGCTCAGTATCCAGCCGCTGGGGTTTCGTGCGCCCGCGATACTCTCCCCCTCACGGCTGGGCGCACGAGCTGGAAAGCGTGTCCGTGACGTTTTATGTAATTAGCATAAATAAATATAAAAACGGAAGCGGAAGTGAAATTCTATTCGGTTGAAAATCCAATTTACTCGAGCTTTATTCGCGCTCGGTGAAATGTCGATTGTCGTTTAGTGTGAATGTCTTTGTTTGTGCTAAATAACCAGAGTGGTTGAATCATTTGCCAAAAACAGGAAGAAAATAAAAGGAAACGGAGGTCTTTGCAAGGAAATGTTTCTTCAATCTTGCACAACACGCCACATTTCATAGACTCATCTTCTTATCCTTCTTATTTTTAGCCGCTTTACAGTGGATTTCACACAACTTTGGCCGCTCCGATTGCGAAGTTCGTTCGCAATTCCCAAGTTTGCTAACGAACTTCGGAACTTCAAAGTGAAATTGACCAGAGTAGATGTTTGAAGCTGATGAACGTCATCGCAATAAAAGGACTTTATCTCCATAATGCAGTTTGAAATACACTTTTTGAAACATTTCGTTTGAGATGCAATTCTTGCAAATATTTGAATTCGAGACATAAACATTACTCACGGTTCACTGAACCAAGCCAGTTCACAGTGAAGTCGGCAAAGATTGTTATTGAACTAACAATCGGAGCGGCCAAAGTTGTGTGAAATCAACTGTAATGGCCAACTGTAATGCCCTTTGATGAAAGGAAGCTAACTTGGTATTTCATGAAAGACACTAGCGGCGATATCACGAGGTCAAAGACTGAGTGGAAAATTAGAGATTTTCCAGAGCCAGTAGGAAGAACAACGAACTGGACATCCTTTCCCAGAACTATTTCTTTTAAAGCTAAACGCTGTTTTTCTTTAAAACTCTCTAAATTAAACTTCTCAAGCCAAGGGCATATTCACAAGCATCAAAACTCTCCATCACGCCATTTTTAATCTTATGCGTCATTTTTAATTTATGCCCCCTAAAAACTGGGGGGCAGATTTCTGATTGGTTGACAAAAACAAACGGCAAGCTCGTGCGCCCAGCCGTGAGGGGGAGAGTATCGCGGGCGCACGAAACCCCAGCGGCTGGATACTGAGCCTACAATATACTGCGCTAGCTTGATAGCTTGCGTTGTACGCGTTTTGTTCGGATGAGACGCAGGCTACATTTAACAATTATGACTCAAAACGCGGAGATTTTTCTTCAAACGCAGGCACGAGTTTTTTAATGAAAGCAAAACTTTCTAGCCTAATCTTTCGGGTGATATTCAAAGTCATTATTATTATTATTATTATTATTATTATTATTATTATTATTATTATTATTATTATTATTATTATTATTATTATTATTATTATTATTATTATTATTATTATTATTATTATTATTATTATTATTATTATTATTATTATTATTATTATTATTATTATTATTATTATTATTATTATTATTATTATTATTATTATTATTACTACTACTATTATTATTCGAATAAGGAGAGACTTATTTAAACATTTAACTATGAAAATCTGCGATAAAATGTTCTTAAAATACATTATAAAATATATAATATAGACGACGTTTCGACGTTAAGGTGGTTCCAGCATAATGAATGACCGGTTTGCCGTATTTTTTAACTCGCTCGCTCCGCGTCAATATTGCTTGGATTGTTTTCTGCTTAACACAAATACTAATTCAACTATTCTGCCTTTCGATGATGTATTCAAAATTATCATTGTAAGCTGCGTTTGTGAATGCCAGCTGATATTCGAACGACACCATGTTCACTAAAACTGCTGCCAAGCGTTATTCCCTAGTACGATTATTTTTAAACTTCGTCAACGGCCTTTTAAGGTCCCTAGTAATGTTCTGAGGAGGTAAGAAGGAAATCGTTCGAGCCGAAATCACGTAACAACACAGGTCCGAATATTGACAACAAACATATGAACTGGTCAACACAGTGTCATAGAGTGGCAACCATTCGACCGATTTTAACGATTTTAATGCACCAGTATTATCCACTTTTCATAACACTGCTGTCCAAAGTTCAGACTTTTAACTTAAATACTGACTTTGCAGATGGATTTTGAGCAAAGGCATCTAAACGCTTGAGAATGTCACATTTTTAAAAATTCACATTTTCTCAACTTTCTCGTTCATTCGCTCAACCAAATCGTAGATATTCTAGTGACAGTAAGTCTAACCCTTCCTGGATATGTTGGACTATTCAGCTGGGTTTGAGCGTGCGAAATGTTAGGAAAAAAAGAATAAATAGCGAGACTGGTCGACTCGCATGAAAACTTCGCCGAGAGTCAATGATAATATATTCAATCACGAACTTTTTCGGCGCTTCGGCAGTTTCACTCGAGTGAACGTGGTGTAATGTATGCGCATTTAATTAGTCACGTTAATTATCCGTGACAATAGCGAACTCTTTTTTAAAATGAGTAAAGACTCGACGAACAAGGCGCCACGTTTTCGTTTTTCCTCTCGAGATATTGAAAATTTGTCCATGATTGCTGTTACGACACATCCAGAAACGACATTGCATTTTTAGCTGCAGTAGAGCTGACTGCCACATGTGTGAAAGTACTGCATCAGCTGCGCTCGGGCAGAAAAAAATTTGTGCAGTGATATAAAAGCAAGGATCACCCATCATTGTAGTACTCATTTCTTATATTTGTGCTTGACTTCAAATGTATATACGAACACTGTCATCCAGACATAGAAAACGTAGTAAACGTTATTCAAACAACAACTAAATCATATATGATATATCTCACAATGATCAATACGCACGGCTATATGATAAATAACAACTAGGAAAAAAAATCAAAGCGTTTGGTCACGTCTAGAAGAATAAATAAAAAGAGTTCGCTATTGTCACGGATAACGTGACTAATTAAATGCGCATACATTACACCACGTTCACTCGAGTGAAACTGCCGAAGCGCCGAAAAAGTTCGTGATTGAATATATTATCATTGACTCTCGGCGAAGTTTTCATGCGAGTCGACCAGTCTCGCTATTTATTCTTTTTTTTTCCTAACATTTCGCACGCTCAAACCCAGCTGAATAGTCCAACATATCCAGGAAGGGTTAGACTTACTGTCACTAGAATATCTACGATTTGGTTGAGCGAATGAACGAGAAAGTTGAGAAAATGTGAATTTTTAAAAATGTGACATTCTCAAGCGTTTAGATGCCTTTGCTCAAAATCCATCTGCAAAGTCAGTATTTAAGTTAAAAGTCTGAACTTTGGACAGCAGTGTTATGAAAAGTGGATAATACTGGTGCATTAAAATCGTTAAATTCGGTCGAATGGTTGCCACTCTATGACACTGTGTTGACCAGTTCATATGTTTGTTGTCAATATTCGGACCTGTGTTGTTACGTGATTTCGGCTCGAACGATTTCCTTCTTACCTCCTCAGAACATTACTAGGGACCTTAAAAGGCCGTTGACGAAGTTTAAAAATAATCGTACTAGGGAATAACGCTTGGCAGCAGTTTTAGTGAACATGGTGTCGTTCGAATATCAGCTGGCATTCACAAATGCAGCTTACAATGATAATTTTGAATACATCATCGAAAGGCAGAATAGTTGAATTAGTATTTGTGTTAAGCAGAAAACAATCCAAGCAATATTGACGCGGAGCGAGCGAGTTAAAAAATACGGCAAACCGGTCATTCATTATGCTGGAACCACCTTAACTGAACGCCATTATCAAGTCAAAGTAAAGTGAAAATGAAAGATAGATATATAACAATAAGAACAATAACGTTGATTATACAAAAAAGTACTAAAGTCAAACAAAGAGTTTAGCACGCACGGAGTCCGTTTGTATATTTAGACTGGGTCTCAGTTTCTTAATGAACAACATCTCGTAGATTAGACAGTCAAATCTACGAGATGTTGTTCATTAAGAAACTGAGACCCAGTCTAAATATACAAACGGACTCCGTGCGTGCTACTTTAGTACTTTTTTGTATAATCAACGTTATTGTTCTTATTGTTATATATCTATATTTCATTTTCACTTTACTTTGACTTGATAATGGCGTTCAGTTAACGTCGAAACGTCGTCTATATTCATATATTTTATAATGTATTTTAAGAACATTTCATCGCAGATTTTCATAGTTAACTATTATTATTATTATTATTAATATTATTATTATTATTATTATTATTATTAGTAGTAGTAGTAGTAGTAGTAGTAGTAGTAGTATTATTATTAGTATTATTAGTATTATTAGTATTATATATCTTTGCGTTATCGCACAAAGTTGATCTGGTGGGCAGATTTCATTGTCGATAGAGAGAGAGAGAGATAGATAGATAGATAGATGGATGGATGGATGGATGGATGGATGGATGGATGGATGGATGGATGGATGGATGGATGGATGGATGGATGGATGGATGGATGGATGGATGGATGGATGGATGGATGGATGGATGGATGGATGGATGGATGGATGGATGGATGGATGGATGGATGGATGGATGGATGGATGGATGGATGGATGGATGGATGGATGGATGGATGGATGGATGGATGGATGGATGGATGGATGGATGGATGGATGGATGGATGGATGGATGGATGGATGGATGGATGGATGGATGGATGGATGGATGGATGGATGGATGGATGGATGGATGGATGGATGGATGGATGGATGGATGGATGGATGGATGGATGGATGGATGGATGGATGGATGGATGGATGGATGGATGGATGGATGGATGGATGGATGGATGGATGGATGGATGGATGGATGGATGGATGGATGGTTAGATTCATATTCCTTTTTGCTACCTCATTTTGATCCTTTTTGCTACCTTTGTTCCTTTTTGCTACCTTAAGTAGGTAGCAAAAAGGATCATGTTCCTTTTTGCTACCTTGGGTTGGTAGCAAAAAGGAACATGATCCTTTTTGCTACTTTAGTGATCCTTTTTGCTACCAACTAAAGTAGCAAAAAGGATCACATGTTCCTTTTTGCTACCAACTTAAAGTAGCAAAAAGGAACATGTGCTCCTTTTTGCTACCTAAGCAAATTCCGAACTAGTTTAAGTTTTATTTCCTGAATAAATGCTTTTTAAAGCTTTGCGCATGCTCAGTGTATATATATCACGTTGACCATGCTTATATTATCACCAGAGTTATAAACAACGAGGTTTAATCAGCAGAAGACTACAAATAAACTATCAGGGTATTTCTGTCTCAATCAAAGGAAAGTTGGAATGATATAACGCATATCCCATGCATATCCCACATGGGAGCGGTCAAATGAGTAAGTGAAGTGCAACACAAAATGACGATTCTTTATCCTTTCGCTTTGCAATTGGCTCTACTTGAACTCAAGGTATAAGTGTTTGAGTTATTTTAAACCCAACACCATGCGGATGAAATGCTCTGGATGTTTGTATGAAGCCTCCCATAGCCTCCCATAGCATGATGACTCAGAGGAGTTCGATGAAGATGAAAGAAATCTTTGCAGTATCGCAGTACGGAGCATTCATGGTGAAGAATGCCAGCCCTTATTGCCAAGACGTGTGCCACTTCTTGGAGAGCAGTCCCAACCAAGTCTAGAGAAGTGACGATATATGTGAGAACATCACCGTTCAAACCTCCGATATTTCGAGTGCCGAAGAGTGCCAAACAGACGATGCGCGTCAAACGAGAGGGAATGCCCGTCATGGTTTTTACGTTGAGTCAACACACAGTAACAGCAGTGCGGACGATGAGTACGAACCGGAGGACGAATCTGAGGAAACAGAGGAAAGCGATGAAGAAGATGAGTTAGTGGAGGATCTAAACTTGGAGAAAGGAGCATGTAGCAATGCGTCAACAGAGCGCATTTTAGAGCAATTCAAGACATGGCTCCAAGGTATTGACGGTGGCAGAAGAGAGTTGCGCACAGCTAGACAGTATGTCTCACAAATATCAGCCATCATAAGCGCAATTGACCCAAATAACCGGAACATCAAGTCCGTTTTTTCAAAGAAGAATCTTAGAGATAAATGGCTCTCCAACCTAGAGAAAACCAAGAAGCCAGGCACATGCAAATCCTACCTTGCATCCCTGTCTCGATTCCTGCGCTTTATCGTGGTTGAGAAACCTGAAGGGTTAGAGGAATGTAAAGAGGATGCAAATAAAATTAGGGAGCAAGTCCAAGAGTGGATGTGCAGTATGAAGGGTCCAGTAGCGACACGCAAATGGGAGAAGTTGATGGAGGACCTGGAGAAATTAATAAAGCCAGAAGACATCCAGAAGTTCGATAAGTGCTATCATGCAAGATCAGCAGTGTCCACCCTTGGCAAATGCATGGAAAAGCATGCGCCAAAGACTGCAACACAAGCTGACTATGTCCACGTCCGAGACTATATCATCACTCGTCTGTGCTTGGAAAACGCCTGCCGAGCAGGTCCGATTGCGAACATGACCCTGGGAGAGCTTAGAAAGGCAAAGAAGGACAACGATCAAATGGTGGTCACCGTGATGAACCACAAGACCCTGGTCTCTCACGGGCCAGCGACTGTTGTACTAAGTCCGATGGTACTGAAGTGGCTACAAGCGTTTATCACCTACATGCGAAACCACTTAGCTGGAGCAGGCACCAGTGACAGCTGCAAAATCTTTCTCAGCTGGTCAGCTAAAGAGATGAGCTCTTCAATGGTATCGGCGCAGCTGAACTCCTGCTGGCAGAAAGCAATGGGGAAGCAGATGGAGCGGGTATGTGCAGCCTCATTCAGAAAGGCAGCTGTGACAGCTGTTCACGAGAATCATGCATATATGAAGAACGACCTGGCTGACCTCATGAGCCACAATCCCAAAACAGCTGAGAAATATTATTCAATCAGGCAAAAAAGCAAGAACGCCGCAAAGACATCAGAGGCACTAAGGCACATTTTGTTCAAGACGAAGAGCAATGAAGAAGAAGAGAAGTCAGGAGCAAATAAAGAAGAGGAGAAAGAGCCTCAAAACACAGCCAAGCGACACCGGTGGAGCGAAGATGAAAATGTTGCTGTGTGTTCTATCTTTACAAAGGACATAAAGAATAAGTGCATCACCGTTCAACAAGTCAAAGACAAAATCCATGGCCATGCTCTCCTTGGGAACATTGCAGCAGCCAAGATAGTGGACAAAGTCAGGTCATTAATAAGTCAAGCTGAAAGCGAGGAAGTTAATGAAACTGCCGAACTGCCGACCGAGACTGAAACAGCACAGCAAAGAATAAACCGAAAGGAGGAAGTACTTTCACAGATGAGCAGACAGAGATTTACTGGAGGCTGTTTCGAGACCTGATCGATTCTAATGCAAAGATTGGACGCGCGATTGTCACACAGAGAATCGAGGAAGATGAGAAAGCAAAAGATCTACTGGTTGGCTTCACATTTCAGCAGCTTACTGATAACATTCGCACCGAGCGTAGAACAATTGCACAAAACATGGTTAAGAAGGAAGTTACTTCTCGCCGCCATTAGACATACCTACAACTGCTGTTGTCATAGAGAGCTGGAACATGTTATTGTTGTATTATCAGTTACTGTCTTTATTATAAGGGCTCTGCCTTTATTGAACAGTTGAAACGTTTAACAAGTTAAAATATTTAAGTCATAGTCAAGCCCATGTATGGATACTTTTAATATATTCGTATGTTTGGCAATGAATATTGTTGTTGCTTAGTTTATCTTGTTTCCAATAAATAATGATACCAATAGTATGCTATGCAAAATATGGTCATATTGTGTCCAAAGAGCGGCCGATGCACGCAAAGCTTTGGAGCCGAAGAATTTGTGTACTTCTTTACTATTTTATGGCAATAATGATCCAAACATTTAGTTTAACATGCTTACATAATGCGTATCTAAACGTTTGTTCAGGAAAATAAGCTAAACACAACTATGAAACTTAGCATGCACGGTAAATTTGCGACAAAATTGCAGATTTTGACGTAGCTACATCAAAGGAGCTGTTGATTATCACGCAATACGATACATATTTTCACTAAAATATGACAGCAAAGCTGTTATACACATAATAAAAAGAAATAAAATATAGGTTAAAACGTTAAATTATTATTAATTCGGTTTTTAAAATCGCTTTTTAACAAGCAAGCTCAACTAAGTGTCTTTAAGTGTGCGAATTTAGTCTTGAGTTCTAAAGGATAATATCATCAATTATTGGCCTCATCTTCCAATTTAGACTGCTTGGGACGATCCGCTGCACGTTCTTGGATACTACGAACTTTGTATATTGTATCAATGCGAGTTTAGTGCATTGGTTAGCGTTATTTAAACGATGCCGCAACGAAGAGTACCTGCCGTAACTTAGAACATTTTGACATATGTTCCTTTTTGCTACCTCACACCGACAGCTATTTTAAAACCTACATAAGGTATCTGAGAAAATCCTTGCATTGTGTGAAGCTGAAACAGTTTGTGTTTTCAGAATATGCAATAAAATCCAAAAACAGAATAAACGAAAATAATGATAAAAACATACCCTGCTCCTGTTCCTTTTTGCTACCTTTTTGTATTTTGACAGTCTTCAGGAAAAAATTGAAAATTCTGAAACCCAGTAATTATTTGCTTTGATTCTTTGTCATCGTGTTCACAGATAAATAGACTTTATGTGGCATCGCAATCGGGTGTCATCCATTGTGTGTGAAGGCCAGGAAATCATATCACGCGAAACCTGATAGATTTGGAAAAAACGCACGATTTTTCGGTTTTGTTAGAAAACAGAATTTCGTACAAAATGTGCTGTAATTTCCAAACAAATGGCTCAATGACCTTCAAATTTACACTGCACCACGGTTACACCTTTTGGTAAACGCTCTGAAAAGGGCATTGTGATTACTTGATAAATAACGGAGTTATATCAGTTTAAGGAATGAGATATGAATTTGGTATAATTTGAAATCTACTGAAACGCTAGTCGGCTATAAAGTTCATGTAGCTACACTAGACTTGCCGAATTCGAATTTCTAACTGATTTTAAAACGTATCTGGTTACTAGAGGGCCAAAATGCATGTCTATAAGGGTGATATATCCCCATGCTTCCATATATTTTGGAAATTTAAAACTAATTCCTGACAGAAACCAGAAGGGTGTTCCTTTTTGCTACTTTCGTACACTAAAGTTAATCGTAATTCGTCGAAAAAAGTGATTGGCTCTTTGTTTTCCAAGTGGTGATTGAGCACCATAATATCTAGCTTTTCGTGCAAAAATGGCTGATTTAGATCAACTTAAGGGTAAGAGGGCCATCTTTGAAAAAAGGTAGCAAAAGGGAGCACAGATGAATCTAAGGATGGATGGATGGATGGATGGATGGATGGATGGATGGATGGATGGATGGATGGATGGATGGATGGATGGATGGATGGATGGATGGATGGATGGATGGATGGATGGATGGATGGATGGATGGATGGATGGATGGATGGATGGATGGATGGATGGATGGATGGATGGATGGATGGATGGATGGATGGATGGATGGATGGATGGATGGATGGATGGATGGATGGATGGATGGATGGATGGATGGATGGATGGATGGATGGATGGATGGATGGATGGATGGATGGATGGATGGATGGATGGATGGATGGATGGATGGATGGATGGATGGATGGATGGATGGATGGATGGATGGATGGATGGATGGATGGATGGATGGATGGATGGATGGATGGATGGATGGATGGATGGATGGATGGATGGATGGATGGATGGATGGATGATGGATGGATGGATGGATGGATGGATGGATGGATGGATGGATGGATGGATGGATGGATGGATGGATGGATGGATGGATGGATGGATGGATGGATGGATGGATGGATGGATGGATGGATGGATGGATGGATGGATGGATGGATGGATGGATGGATGGATGGATGGATGGATGGATGGATGGATGGATGGATGGATGGATGGATGGATGGATGGATGGATGGATGGATGGATGGATGGATGGATGGATGGATGGATGGATGGATGGATGGATGGATGGATGGATGGATGGATGGATGGATGGATGGATGGATGGATGGATGGATGGATGGATGGATGGATGGATGGATGGATGGATGGATGGATGGATGGATGGATGGATGGATGGATGGATGGATGGATGGATGGATGGATGGATGGATGGATGGATGGATGGATGGATGGATGGATGGATGGATGGATGGATGGATGGATGGATGGATGGATGGATGGATGGATGGATGGATGGATGGATGGATGGATGGATGGATGGATGGATGGATGGATGGATGGATGGATGGATGGATGGATGGATGGATGGATGGATGGATGGATGGATGGATGGATGGATGGATGGATGGATGGATGGATGGATGGATGGATGGATGGATGGATGGATGGATGGATGGATGGATGGATGGATGGATGGATGGATGGATGGATGGATGGATGGATGGATGGATGGATGGATGGATGGATGGATGGATGGATGGATGGATGGATGGATGGATGGATGGATGGATGGATGGATGGATGGATGGATGGATGGATGGATGGATGGATGGATGGATGGATGGATGGATGGATGGATGGATGGATGGATGGATGGATGGATGGATGGATGGATGGATGGATGGATGGATGGATGGATGGATGGATGGATGGATGGATGGATGGATGGATGGATGGATGGATGGATGGATGGATGGATGGATGGATGGATCGATGGATGGATGGATGGATGGATGGATGGATCGATCGATCGATAGATCGATCGACTAGATAGATAGATTTTGTTATTACCTATTGTTTTGATACTCATCGATCAGATTTGACAACTGATCGAGTGGTTTACCTTCAAAACGTAACGAATACATTGTAATATAATTCCACAAAAGAAGCGCGAATGGAATACAAATTAAGAAAAAAGTCAAACTGCCAAAAAAACACTTGTCGACATACAAAAAATGAAGTGTCTCCGTAATTAAACGTCCTTTGTAAGTTACCAGTTTTTTTTGCGTAAAGACTACGAAAAATAAAGAATACAATTCTAACTTTTCCCCGAATCCCAAAAGTATTGTCCGGCATAATGAACGAGCGAACTGAATTCCTTGCAAGTCATGTAAATAAAGCGTAAACATTCTTTTTACAATAACAGAGCGTAATCTCGCAATGCGTACGCGTGCAATTCCTAAATAACTGAATTTTATGGAAAACAGAATCTAATGTACGTGGCATCTTTGATGATTAATCTTCCTTTTTTGTTTGGAATGAACAAAGAAAATTAGTGGTAACACGTAGTTTGACGCCATAGCAAAGACTGAACTTTGGAACTAGTAATAATAATAATAACTAATAACTTTATTTATAACGAAACTATTGATTGATTTTTTCAATATCTCTCCTCTACGACATGTCGTGAAGCAGTTTCCAATAAGTGCATGTAGGTGTATTTTATTTACATACCACAAAAGTTTGTTTACAGATCACAAGGTGATATCATATCGTGAGTGAAGTCTTTCTTACGGTAGAACGTACCCCTTATATTAAAAACAAGTCATACTATTATTAAAACTAGAGCGTTAATTAACTGGGCTTAGAAATGCATGCACGACACTTGTTAATTCACTTTTAAGGAGTTCCTTCAAGGAAACAGTCGCTAAATGATCACAGTCTTACTTGTAGACGTAGCGTGCAGCAGGATTTGTGGTATGTTATAACGATTTGTCTGCCCAGTTTACTGTAAATTGATTCCAGTCTTCAAATCTGTTATCATTTAGGCAGCCGAGAAACATAGATATTCGAATTTGGAATACAAGCTTAAGCAGGTGCAGCCCGCGGGCGTTCCCTTACGCTAGATATTATTGGTCATTAATCTGAGAAGCTATCTGCGCAAGTTGATCAGTCCCTTCAACGGCTTTTGGCGGGAGTACATTTCATGGGCAAATAGTAGCGTTGTTGGATAGAAAAGTTGCCATCAAGTGTATAAGTGGTATCCTTAGCATCGTAGTTAAACTTTGATAACTTTGGTCATGATGAGCAATTCGTCTTCGTTTTCTGAGGACAATTATACAGAGAATGTTCTCCTCGCAACGGCATACCTCTTGGAGGCCTTCCTCGTCTTCGCAGTAAATCTTCTCACCGTGCTCACTTTCACACTCAACAGACATCTACGTAAGCGAGCAGTGTACTGCGTCATTAACCTAGCGATAGCCGACATGTTGGTGGGTGTGGGGGTTTTTGTGTCGTGTTCGGTGGTTCTAGGAATCTATGGTGTCAATGATTTGATAGACCGTGAAATCATGTACCGTAGAAAGTCATGGACGGATGGTGTGGTCCTAGTTCATATTGTGGTTGTTTGTGGGACGATGACTTCGTTGACACTGGTCGCTTTAGAACGCATGGTCGCGATAGTTTGGCCACTACGTCATCGGGCTGCACGTTGGTGGCTGTTTCCAGTTTATATATCGACTGGTTGGGTAATCGTGGCTGTCAACAGCGTTGTTTCTGCGCTCCTCATAATCGAAGTACAAGATGGAAATAGGTTTATCCTTTATTTCGCGTCTGTGGGGATTTCCACGATACTGATCGTCATCACACTTTCCTACGCCTCCATTCTCATCAAAGTCAAATTTCAGCAACAACGGATGGCCGCTGACAAGCACGTGTCAAGACGAGACAGAGGCCTGGCAATGACTCTGTTTATGGTGACCGTGGCATCACTGGTGACCTGGATCCCAGTAGGTACAATCTACATTATCAGGGTGACCACCAACTCCCACGGCATCCCTTCCATGGCTCACCTGATTTCTGTTTCTCTCGGCCTGTCCAACTCTCTATTAAACCCGTTTATATACGTGTATCGGATGAGAGATTTTAGGAAAGCTCTTTATAAGCTGACGTGCAGATGCTCACTTGAGCGACCAAGCCGCGTGATGCCATTGCGTCTTACCGCGTTTCAGCGAAGGTCTTTGGGAGAGGGAACACTGAGGAATGAAAGGAATCATACAAGAGTCTGATATGAAGGGGGTGAGAAGCCGGCATCCGTGCCAGAGTACTAGTTAGCCAGCACGGTGGCCGGTGCGTACAAAACAAATGACTGAATTAACAAGTACTTTAAACCTATGGAGTGAAAGCAAACTTAGCAAAGTGCTTGCCTGGACTTATTAAAGAATGGGCTGAGAAGGCATGTCGTCATCTGTACCAGAGGTCTTGGGTGACCGTTACGTACAAACGACTGAATTAGCAAGTGAGAACTATTATTACAAAATGGGTCTTAGTCAAGACTAAAAATAACTTAACAATTAATTTAAATTGTTTTAAATTATGCTACATTATTATAATAATCATTTTCGTGAGTATAAACAATGTCCTTACCAAAAAAAAACAGTAAAAAAAAGAAGAAAAAAAATCGGTGCGGCGAGGACTCGAACCCGGCCGGGCCCATGTGCTTCTAATTAGGCGCTGTGTTTCAGTGCGAGCCACGGGACCATCGTAATTTGCACAACAATAGACAGTCCATTCACAAGATACACTAGGTTATTTTGTCCTCCAAATCAATAAGCGTGCACGATAGCCTAGTGGTGCGGGGCAGTTATTTAGTGGGCCTAGGATCCGACTGTTCCCTCCCTCTTTGATCACTAAGCTGATTGGTGTAATGCCCGGATAGCGCGGATGGGGCCGAAATCTTCATCCTATACGTAATGACTCAGCATAATGTCTGGGAGTATGGTCCTTTTTGGGGATAAATTACCGGCATTTTTCTCTTTTGAATCTGGGGGTCGAGGGTTCGAGTCTCAGCCGTGACACGTTTTTTTTTTCATTCTTTCTTCTTCTTTTTTGTTTTTTGTTCTGTTCGTTTTCTTTTTTGGAATTGTCAACATATTTCTTCTTTTTTTTGTAAAAAAATTGTAGAAAAAACATATTGATAAGCTTTCACCTCTTCTCCTTCTCTGAGCCCTCGGTCCAATTAAAGAATTTAATTATAATACAAATTATTTTATAATGTAGTAGGTTTCTGTACGTAGGTACCATTGATTCAGACATGATTTGTTTCTTCTACGTATTTATTTATGGTGATCAACTACGATTTCCATATAATTGACTGAAAAGACAGTCTTCCAAGTTGTAAAGATTGTGCAACGCAATTCAGGTCAAATCTTTATACACAAATTCATAAAACTATTTCCATCATTATGCTCTATGCAGGGATTTCTTGACTGTGTTGACAACATTATGTACTTGAGGGGTGCTGTTTAATTCTAGTTCTGTGGCATATGGCATTGGGATGTCTGCTCCAGTAACACGGTAGATTGGCGCGTCAAGATAGTTGAAGGCTTCACCTGAAGATACAAGATCATAAAACTGTTGTAGAATCCATAAAACATTCAGAATCTAAAAGGTATGCACTAACTTCTGGCACAGCACAGAATAACCAGAAAGTCTGAAGAAATTTTGATCACAGTACAGCACAGTGCATTATTACACAACCACTGAGATGAAAGTCACAACTGGGATCTGCCGATTTAGACGGCACAACTTTTTCCTACAACTGTCGAATGCAACTTGATTACAACAGTTGTGAGCAAGTTGTAGGCTGATTTACATGAAGCAATTTGTGTTGTATGTATGGATTGAGCATGCGCAAGCAAGTTGTAGGCTGATTTACATGAAGCAATTTGTATTGTATGTATGGATTGAGCATGCGCAAGCTGGTTGTAGGCTGATTTACACATAGCAATTTGTGTTGTATGTATGGATTGAGCATGCGCAAGCAAGTTGTAGGCTGATTTACATGAAGCAATTTGTGTTGTATGTATGGATTGAGCATGCGCAAGCAAGTTGTAGGCTGATTTACACGAAGCAATTTGTATTGTATGTATGGATTGAGCATGCGCAAGCTGGTTGTAGGCTGATTTACACATAGCAATTTGTGTTGTATGTATGGATTGAGCATGCGCAAGCAAGTTGTAGGCTGATTTACACGAAGCAATTTGTGTTGTATGTATGGATTGAGCATGTGCAAGCAAGTTGTAGGCTGATTTACACGAAGCAATTTGTGTTGTATGTATGGATTGAGCATGCGTAAGCAAGTTGTAGGCTGATTTACATGAAGAAATTTGTGTTGTATGTATGGATTGAGCATGCGCAAGTAAGTTGTATGCGACAGTTGTAGACAAAAGTCGTGCCGTCTAAATCGGCCTATACAAATAAATTTTGGATTTCACCATGTGTAAGAATTCAAAGTATTGAAGTCGATATCTTACTTTCAGTAATGGAAGCTGAGATTTCTGCACCAACACCAAAGCTTGGCCAACCTCCCTCTACTGTGACAAGATGATTAGTCTTCTTTACTGAATCTATGATACATTGGGTGTCCATTGGACGGATAGAACGTAGATTTATAACCTGTGAAGTAAACATGGGCAGTCATTATGGGTGATAAATACATTGTATATGTCCTCGGAAACCCAGTGGCGATTTAGCAGAGCCAAGGAAGAGGGGGAAAGGGGGAGCAATGATTATACATTGTTGTATGTACATGTATGATCAGTGCAGCCCAGTGTTACAGCATAGACCACATGACCACACCATCATCCTACACCACACAATACCACATTGGAGTCATTTTCGTATGAGTGGGAAAATTACGGCATACCTTCACCACCGTGCCTTGCCATATTTGAAAGAGTTTGATTGGATGAGATGCATCTGAGCAGTATTTGATTGGTTCAGAAAGGAAGCCATTTGAGTGTCACGGTACCGTAGGTTTACCACTCCCACGAAAACGACTCTAATACATGTACAATAAAGACACTGTATCACAGTACAAACCTCTGCATCGATGCCTTCAGCTTCTAATAGCTTAGCTGCTTGCAAACTAATGTCAACCATCCGTGAGTGGGCTACAAGTGTGATGTGACTTCCTGCATAACAACAACATTGTTAGCAACTAAATGTAAATTACTGTCAAAGTATCGCATATGTGCAGAAACTGCAGTATGTGCAAACACACAAATCAGAGCTGGCATTATAAGTTGACAACCTGCATACATTTGTTTATAATATAACAATGATATAATGTGCGTTCTGATTGGCTAGAGTTCTATGAACTATTTCCCCATGGACTGCACACTCTCGTCAACTTCCCACTGGCCTCGTCTGATCACGCGCACGCTGTTCGAAATAACGTGCGCACTCATTGGCTAAAATTGCTATGAACTATTTCCCCATGTGCTGCACACTCTCTAGATGCTATATTATAAATCAATTAGTCAACTCGCGTCCATGCGCTCATAGCGTTATAGACACACTCGAGAAAATATAAAGAACTCTTAAGAGAGGATGTCAGTAAGATCGAGACCTTTTCGTCAACTTAAAAAAATCGAATTTAATTTTCTTTCGCCATATCATTCCTTTCGATGACCAATTTTAGGGGAAAATACTAAAAAGTTCCAGCGATTTTTATTGTAGGAGAAATTTTCAGTTTTTAAAAACATGTCTGACGACTGAAAATTTTCAGCTAAATTAAAAGGCAAGTTTGAACTGTGGATTACCACTTGCTACAGTACAGTGGTAATCACAGCCTACATGTACATTGTAGTTCAATGACATGTTGCATAAACGTTAACCTCACAGCACAAACCAACATACATGTGTACTGATTGTACCATATATTTGTTACCTGGTCGTTCAATTTTCGCCTTTCCTAATGGAATTAAAAAGTCATCGCGCATAGCTTCATCAGACATCTCAAACTGTACTCCATAGAGAAGCTCGTTTTCCAAGACAACGACTTAAAGATAGGAAATAGAAGAATAAACTCACATACATGTATCATTAATGATTGTGGTAATATAATAATAATAATATTTTTTTTTATCTCTTATTTGTAATTTGTTTCGAGAAATAAAGTTATCATAATAATCATAATAATCATAATAATAATAAATTTGTACCATAGTTTTCCCACTCACATGGAACAACTCTATGAGACTATGTTTGACATAGTGTTATCAAACATTAAATTAAACATCAAGCATACCTGGGTCTGGGTCTCTGATCGCTGCTTTTAGTAAACCTTTTGCATCTTCTGATGAGTATGGTGAAACAACCTAATTTGAAACAAAAAAGCATGAGTCAAATAAGCTCTATGATAAATACTGCAAGGTCGACAACCTGTGTTTATAAATACCTTGATCCCTGGACAGTGTCCATACCATGCAGCGTAGCATTGTGAATGTTGAGCAGCAACGCCAGAAGCGGCACCATTAGTACCTCTGAATACTATAGGCACGGGAACCTGAAATCAAACAAAGGAAACAAGGAATCAGGACAGACATAAATTAATTTTGTGACCTCAAGTTACATAACGTCAGACATTCAGCTCAGTCAAAATCATAAACGTTGGTAATAAAGCCAGTTGCCTGGTAGGTCCTGGTAGGTCCTGGTAGGTCCTGGTAGGTCCTGGTAGGTAGGTCCTGGTAGGTCCTGGTAGGTCCTGGTAGGTCCTGGTAGGTCCTGGTAGGTCCTGGTAGGTAGGTCCTGGTAGGTCCTGGTAGGTCCTGGTAGGTCCTGGTGGTCCTAGGTCCTGGTAGGTCCTGGTAGGTCCTGGTAGGTCCTGGTAGGTCCTGGTAGGTCCTGGTAGGTCCTGGTAGGTCCTGGTAGGTCCTGGTAGGTCCTGGTAGGTCCTGGTAGGTCCTGGTAGGTCCTGGTAGGTCCTGGTAGGTCCTGGTAGGTCCTGGTAGGTCCTGGTAGTCCTGGTAGGTCCTGGTAGGTCCTGGTAGGTCCTGGTAGGTCCTGGTAGGTCCTGGTAGGTCCTGGTAGGTCCTGGTAGAAGTGCCTGTGTAGGTCCTGGTAGGGTCCTGGTACAGTAAGTCCTGGTAGGTCCTGGTAGGTCCTGGTAGGTCCTGGTAGGTCCTGGTAGGTCCTGGTAGGTCCTGCAGTTTGTCTGAAAGCGTTGTAGTTTCCTGGTAGGTCCTGGTAGGTCCTGTAGGTCCTGGAATAGGTATGGTAGGTACATGGTATTTCCTATTCAAGACGTTCTGGTAGTTCCTGGTAGGCTTCAGCAATGGTCTAGGTTCCTGTTAAACTAAGTAGGTCCTGGTACTGTATGTCGATGTATATAATGACTGAATCAAACTACTGTGTTTGTACACTTACCTTGCCTGCAGACATGTAGAATGTCTTGCCAGCAGAATTGATCACCTGTAAGACAAAGATATAACTGTTATCGTTGAAGTGCGACCTTCAAAACAGCTTGTCAGTTTGAAAATACAGTAGTCGGACGTCAATCAAAACAGTGGGTGGTGTCCAGACTTTAACCAATCATAGCAAACACACTAATTTGAGTGATGGCCGTCTAGACTGCAGTTTGTCTGAAAGCGTTGTTGTAGTTTCCTGGGTCGCACTTCAACGATAATGGTTGTAAGTTCAAGGAATAAATATATGGTACATTATATTTATATTCAGTTCATAAAGATTCTATAAGTGTTCACTCAGTGGGCTTCAGCAATGAGTCTAATACCCCATTCACACCAAACCTTGTTTAGTTAAACTAAGTTTATTCTCGCTTCTCTAATTCGATGGCATTTAATTTCACAAGAATCAAACTACCTAGAATTTATACTGTGCAACATAAAGGACAGTTTACCAGCAATTTTGTGCCAAAAGCTTCATGGCGTCTGTAGATAATTTTTGGGTAAACCTGTTTAGTAAAACACCTTAAGAGCGCATGCGCCATGGTACTCAGTTGCCACAGGCAGCCTGCCAGGTAATGAATAGTAGACTCCCTTGTAAGCGACCACCTTGGGATCTGGAGTTAGTGGTCACTCACGAGAGATGGTCGCTTACGAGAGATTCTAATTAGTGGTTACAGTATATGATAAACAAAACAGGGTACTTAGGTGGTCGCTTAAGGGTAGAGAGTCAACTGTATATAAAGACACACTATGATTATGTGTATGTATAATTAGCTTGTCCATGAAACCGTTGTTTATTCCTGTAGCTTTCCTGGTTTGCCTAAAGTAGTACTCACTTGATCAATTGCTTGCATAGCAAAGTTGAAGGTCATAAACTCACAGATTGGTCTTAAACCAGCCTAGAATTAGTTACATAAAGATTAATCAACTGCATTCTCAGCCTATATACATGTATACTGTCACCTGTGTAGCACTTAGGTTATAAGTTCTTTTTTATCTTGTTATATTATTATTTATTATGATATTACATGTATGTATGATATTATTTATATATTTACGGTATATATATTTTTAGTTAGGATATATATTTTAAACTTTAATATTTTACGCCAGATAGAATTTAAATAAGGGGGAGGGGTTGGGGAAATTAGGTAGGGCTTTGGGTTTGGGTATGGGTGTAGATTATAGGTAGATAGGTGTCCTCAATTAGTTTACACTTGTGTAAGCTAGGTAATTTGACACGTTAATAAAGGTTATTATTATTATTATTATTATATTGTATGTACTCAAGGTAGACGCCTCACAATGATGGACACCTTGCTAAGCTGGACAGCAAAATATGGTCTGAGTCTGGGGGTGTCTGGCTTGGAGAAAGTTGATGGTATGATAATATGTGTACTTATCAAATTCATGAATAATTCATGAGGGAAATACAATAGAAATCATAAGCATAGCAGACATCAGACTGTAATTCGGATACAGAATCGTCCTCATTTGCATTCAATTTTAACTTGGATTTTCTTGGCCAAACTGTTTCCTATCATCCAAATTACAGTAAAACATCCACTTATACGTCGTTGGATTCGATAAGTCAGATACAATAATAATTCGTGTCTGATCTGTATGGGATTTACAAACTCTCGCCTATGGCTCGCTTGTACTGTCGCCTACGGCTCGAGTTTGTAAATCCCATACAGATCGGCCGCTCATATTGTATCTATTACTTGTAAGTACATGTACACTTGTACTTGGGTATTTTATATGTTGCAATAATTTTAGTCACCATTATTCCAGTTTTGAGTTGTTACTGTAGATACATGTATCACTGTACTTCTTGACAAAAGATGCAATTCAAGGTAAAATTATTCACAAAAACGAAACAAGGACAAACAAATTAAGGATTGGTAAACACTTAGCGTGCTACCATCGCGTTTTGGGTGCACGCGGGAGGTTGCTAAGCACGAAAGAAGCGTAAGAATTGCACGAGGCGTAGCTGAGTGTGACTCTAACTTCTTGAGTGCTTTAAGCAACCGACCAAGACATTCTTTTAATATAGCCACAATCAAATGTTAGATAATTATTTGTTTATTTTATTTTAGAAAACTAACTTTCTTGGCCGATTGCGCGATGAGTTAAGACTTATTTTACATGCCGACGTAAAGAAAAAGCTCAATAAGTTAATTATAAAACGGCAAATTAACACCACATGTTCGGTCATTTTCATACTAGTTCGAACTCTGAATGAAATCGAAATAAGTACAAAGTTTTTAAAGTAAATACATTACAAAAGTTTTTGAATAAATCTGATTGTTGTACTTGACCGTTGAGTAATAATAATAATAATAATAATAATAATAATAATAACGGTTTATTGGACAATATATCCACAGAGTGGCTCTTCACTTGTCCACTAATCTAAACTATCTACTTGCGATTTGAGCTAAAATTCTTTGCAAGTTTTCGGCAAAGAAACAGGTTGTTTTTGAACGATGGGACAAATTGAATCCTCTTTGAAAATTCATTAACATTTTTTGTAGACGTTTTGAGATCCCTTTTTCATTTGCTAGTTTGGAGATGGTTGAGAATTCGACGTTCAGTTTGCACATTTCCCAAGCTTCAATCATCATTTTTGACTGTGTACAGTAATAAGCTTACTTACAGTTGTGTAGTTTGGACTCAGTCGAAGAACGAGTGTTGTAGTCTTGTAGAGAGTCAATCTCAGTTCATTTCAATGGCCACATTGAGCTGTAGCGAATCAGAATATGGTGATTTTGAGCCAGTGTTTTTTACTGATTAATTTTGGTCAACCCTGCAGCTTCACTCGAGTCTTGTTGAATCACAACGAAGCGACATTACAAACACCAAAACTTCAGAATTTCCACATCTTTTTCTCCGATATTTGAAATATGCTGTGACATTTGACTTCTTCTTAGAATGATAAAGCGTAAGTCCTTTAAATGCATTGTTTTCCTGTCTTTTTTGAGGTTCATTTCGCTCTTTGGAGTGTCTTTCAGTTCATGAAACTATTTGAACAACAAAGTTGGCAAGTGATTTTCCATGACGTCATTAGCATGCACCCATCGAGATTTGGTATGTACGCTTGTTAGCCAATCAGAGCGCACGTTATATCATAGCTATGTTATAAATGACATTGGATAATATAAACTTTTTTAATTCCATGGGTTATTCTCTGAATTGAGGCAAAGGCTGAACAAATATGCATATTTTGTCAAGGAGTACAGTGGTGCGTAAACAACTCAAAACTTAAGTTGTATGTAAGCTATAGAGTAATATTGTCACTTTAATAGTTTGTAAGGTTTCGTCAAGCGTCTGGGCTCAGTATTTTTTACAAGTGTTTTTACACTTGACAAAATCTTACAAACTACTCTACGAACTTAAAACTGGAATATAATTGTTTTATGTACATGTAGCATTTTTTAACCTTACCATAGCAGCACCAACAGCAATTCCTGCAAATCCCATCTGAAACAATATTCAAATTAGATCAAGTAATTATTTGCTGGTTGGTGTAGACATAATGAGTTTGTTCGTTTCTTCGACCAAAACATTTTTATTTTAAAACCAAGCTTTCGGACACATGGTCTATCTTCAGGGTGTAAAATGGTAGTAATTCGTCAAAACTAACGGCTATTATGATTGACTTGACGAAACCTATTATGATTAATAGCTGTTAGTTTTGACGAATTACTACCATTTTACACCCTGAAGATGGACCATGTGTCCGAAAGCTTGGTTTTGAAATAAAAATGTTTTGGTTGAAGAAACGAACAAACTCAATATTCAAATTATTCAGACATCGATGTACAATATTTACTGGTATAAACTGAAATATGGATGTTCATGTACACAGGGTTCCCACCTCAGTTATTGGAGTGTCAATGACACGAGTTTCTCCAAACTTGTTATAAAGACCTTTGCTAACCTATGAATGGAAGTTACATTAATTAGAGGTTAACACACTCGAGCGAGTGGGTTATCGAGATTAAATGATTACCTACACGAGTTCACTAACAATGAACGAGAAATTTAAATACTGCACGAGGTGTAGCCGTGTGCAGTATGAGAAAATTTCGAGTGAAGGTACCATCCTGAAAACCCACGAGCAAAGAGGGTGTTAACATTTTTATTATTCAATTTGAATACTAAATGCGGAGGCAAGCTAATAATAACTAATACTAATACCATGGAATAAAAGCCGTGGTGTAAATCATTTACACCACGGCTATTCATTTACACCACGATACATTTACATTTACACCACGATAATGATGTTGCCATGGTTGTCACGTCATAATCACGCGTCGCGTGGTACAAATCAACCAACCAGAAGATCGGAATTTGTACAATGTATGGAAATTGAATATAGTATTAAACTAATAATTACTATTGAATGTTATAGCAGATACAATATATACACTTGTTTTCAAAAACGTTGCCCATTTACAAAATACAAAATAGTAAAATAGCAAAAAAGGAATTAATTAGAGAAACAAAAGAAATGCACTCAAGCCAAACTCTGGCTTATTGTTTCTCTAATTAATTCCTTTTTACTATTTTACCATTTTGTATTTTGTAAATGGGCAACGTTTTTGAAAACAGGTGTATACTTATGCTCGATATTAGGGACATAAAATATGCAATAGGATGGCACAAGAATGCCAACAGCAAAAGTCCTGCACAAACATTGCGCAAATTAAGGAAATTGACACAACTTTGTTCGTCGTTTTCTAATAAATTGACTCAGTGAGCTTGCACAATTTTTCTGCAATACCGCGCCTCACTCTGTGAAGATGTATAGAAAATGTGATTACATTGTGTTGAGCGCTGTCAATATAGCTTGACTTGTCACTGTCATTGTTCTGGCATTGTTCTGTTGTGTAATGTCCATGAGCAATGTATATTATACAGATATATACATGTACAATAATAGTACATACTTTGTATGCACCGTCATACAGGGCAACCTCTTCTCCAAGAAGAAATACTTTGTCATCTCTTGACATTTCTTCTGACATTGCTGTGTTTAGGGCATCTCTAACACTCATCTGTCAACAACAAAGCATCCTCGATTAACGTAGAACTATATCATATGTACACAACAAAATGAATGAATAATTTGTACGAAGCTGCGTAACTTGGTTTGTCGCAAAAAAAGCTGTAATTGCAGGAAAACTGATCGCTGCAGTTTAATTAAATTGTACATTTATGCAAAGGATTCACGCGTTATTTGAGCACTTCAATCGTTCATTGCTCCTACTGGAAATATCCCACACACTTGTAGCACAATTAGCAAACAGATTGAGTTATGATATGACTATTTATCGGTAATGTAGCTAAAGAAATCAGCCATTTAGTCGAGAAAATCTAAACTTACAGACGCAGCAAGACTTCGGCTCGTAAACAAAGTCCGTCTAAATATTCCAGATACTGCATTCTGAAATCAAAGTAAACCTATCAGAGATAAGAATACACATCAATGCAGCCCTCTGTTTCTAAAATACCTTATTAGATTGGCTGCCAACACGACAAAATCTTGCTAAAAGAGACATTTTTGCCAGTGATTTCTTCCCTGCTTCCGCGCAGACCAGATCGCACCATCCACGCATACGACCATGAAATTATCCGCTGATTCTAAAGACAGCGGATTCGTGTTTCAAGATGGCGGATGTTTGAGACTTTGAACTTTACAGTTTACTTCTTTTTTTCTATAGTTTAAATGCATATAATTTAGAATAAAATGGCGCTGTATAAGATTTTAACATGTAGTGAAAGAAGTGGACTTAGTTATTTGCGTTTATCAAAGAAGGTAAGGATGTAATTCATAGTTGAAATTCAACTTTTTCCTGGTTTTGTATTGTCGCGTGACACGATACCGCCTTCACGTCCTTCTCTCTGAATCAATGACAAAAGTACTGTGCTGTCTATCCAGGGTTTTCATTACCCAAGCCTTGTATCCTGTTCTGTTGGCATTAGAAATCAAAGCACCCACGAGAGGTAATTACCAGTTATTTAAACAAATACATATTGTACAGATTTGTTGAAACTCCACTGAATTTGATCTCTTATGCACCTATCATCGTACCCCTGGGGGGGGACCCCGGGCATTTGCAAAAGGGCCTGTCAAAGTTGTTAATTCCCCCTGGTAAGTGGGGACATACAACAAACAAATGCCCCTCCTACCTCCTTCGCAGCCGTTTTTAGTATCATCACGCAAGTTCTCTGATGACACTAAAAAAATTCCAACAAATCTCCGTCATTTTCCCCTCCCCCAGGGAGAAATAGCGTTGTCCCCATGCAAACCTGTATTTGCCCGGGGTCCCCCCCCAGGGGATAACCGATGATAGGTGCATTACATGTAGGCAAACCGTGATACAGTCACATAAACATTTTAAAGAAAGAACTGAAAACTAATTTTTATAATCAAGCATTTAATTTCTGATTAATTACTATTATTATTATTAATTGTAACAGCGCCATTGAACCTCGTAATTGGCGCTATATAAATCTATTATTATTATTATTATTATAGGATGGAGTGCAAGGGAAACCATACATGTAGTTTAATTAATCCCTCTGCCACCCTCCCATCCGAGTTGTCCCATCCGCCTGAAAAAACTAAATACTTATGACCCCCACCCCCCCACCACCCAGAAAAAAAAACTTCACATCTCTCCATCACTCTTCCCCCCCCTGAGGTATCAAAAAAATTAGTTTTTAATAATGTCACACTATTTTATTTATTTTATGTTGATCAATATTATAAAATTAATGCCATGTTTGTTACCACCAGTGATGCTTACCTCAAACCTAAAAGTAAAGTCTACACATATCACTACCAGGACAGTCTACCCAGGCTACCAATCCCCAAACTAGAGGACACATGCCGCCGTTATCTTGATTCACAAAAACCCCTTCTGACTCCAGAGGAATATGAAGTGACTAAGAAATTAACAGAAATATTCCAGAAACAGGAAGGAGCAAGTAGGTTACAGTTTCTGATTGTTGGCTACTTAGTGATTAATAAGAATATGAAAGTCCAGGGGGAGGGGAGGGAGGGGTGGGGTTTAGGTACATGTAGGGGAGGGGAGGGGGATTCTTCCCTATATATACTGGATTTGATCCAGTACCCCCTGCATTTGATCTTATGCTACCTTTTCATTCCGTTGTACGTACTGTAATTAATTACCTGCAGTGATTAAAACAGATTATCAGTTGAAATGAGCTTTGAACTCTTAGTACGACAAAGAGTACAAATAAAGTTGTTGTTGTTTTAGCGCTGCACTCTGAGCTGATCAAACAAGACAAGAGGAACAAACACACCAGTTACATATCAGGTACAGTGCACATGTTTTACCACTCTTTAAGGGGTGTCCAATGGTCCCCGTAAAAAGTCAGAGTCTCGCAAAATTTATGTCAAATTTCGCGGGTCTCGAAGACTCGTTTTTTCCAAAAAGCTGTCTCAGAGTCTCGAATTTTGAAAACAAAGGAAATCGGTGAAAAAGTGTCATGGGCTCGCAAAAATATGCCTTGTCTCGGAGTCTCGCAAAGTCTCGCCTTGACCATTTGATGCCCCTTCTTTACATCACTATGCGGTGACCACTTGAGATGAACCTTGTGACTGGTAAGTTTGCAATAGACTTCTGTCAATCATACATGTAAACATCAAATATGCCAAACGTGGCAGCTTCTTTGATGTCGCGAGTCTAATTGCAAACTACAAGACGTGACTTTCATCTGGGTGGTCACGTCGTTATGCAAATGGCGGTAAAACCCCACAAAGCCGCCTTACTAGTAGTCTGTAGTCTGTCAACAGTTGAAGGGGTCCATGCAGGAACAGTGTAAAATGACTTTGATCGAATACAAATTCTCCTTCGAGATTCAAAGATTCTAAGGGAGAATTTAGATTTTGATCAGAGAGTACTTCCATTGTTCTTTAATATACTTTCAGTTTATTTTTTCTTCCGTATCTTCTAAGAGCCATGGTTTGACATGTATCTGACTGCTAGAGACCCTTTGGTTCTGAACTATAATCCCTTCATCACTTTCAAAGATGATCCTATCAAAGAGAATAATGACCAGGTATACATTTAAAACACCAGGCCCTGGTTGTACGAAAGGTGGATAGCGCTGCCTATCTGTTGGATAAATCCTTTATTAGATAACACCATCAACTTATCCACTGGATAAGGATTTATCTAATGGATACCTTTCATACAACCGGGGCCTGTCATTTTGATGGGCTTCCTGTGGTAGAGTGCATGAGATAGCATATTGGGCTTCCTGTGGTAGAGTGCATGAGATAGCATATTGGGCTTCCTGTGGTAGAGTGCATGAGATAGCATATTGGGCTTCCTGTGGTTAAGCTCATTTTGTATGTATACCAATCTTCTTTAAACAGTACACCACAGGAAGCCCAACACCTATACATGCAAGCACACAGTATGGTTTATAACAAGGGTTGTTGATGACTAGATCGTGTATTATTGAAATGATTGATTTCATTTGTCTTTTCTTAGCTTGTACGTGCTACTAACTTCATCAACTCTGCTGTAAGATTCAAACTATCAATGGACGACACTGTACTTGAACCCGATGTCTTCCATTTGAACCCAAAGAAAAGCGACACAGATTGGTTTAAAAATATGATAAGGTTATTATGTTATTATACATGTATTGAAAATTTGTGCATTGGGTTTCCTGTGGTAGTGACATCACAATTGCAGTTACCACAGGGAGCCCAATCAATAAAACAAGTGCGTAAATACAGAGACAGTAGGATAAAAAATATGGAAATGGTAATGTGATGAATAATATTTTATATAGTATATAATATTTTACTCAGTAGATCCACAAAGTGGCTAATTTATTCTTCTACTGGCACTAACACTCACTACCACTACATTCGATATTTTATACATGTACATGTACAACACTCAAACTCACAAGTTGAATTTTGCTGAGGGAGGAAAAACCAGAGAACCCGCTGAAAAAAAACCTGTGGCATGGTAGAGAACAACACATCAAACAAACTTAATTCACATATGACCCGAGCCAGGAATTGAACCCGGGCCACAGTGGTGAAAGCCGGCCAGCGCTCTCACCGCTCGGCCAACCATGTTATCATGTGATGGAAAAAAGCCAACATTAACGTCAAATCTCATGTGTCTTAATTCAGGTTTGTCCCAAGGAGCCTGTCATGGTATGGTGCTTTCCTGGTCAAGGCCTTTCCTCTAGACATGAGTCAGTATGGCAGGTTGTATTGCTCTACTAGAATACCAATTAAAGACAAAGATAAAATAGCTACATTTGAAGGGACAAGACATTTACTGGTGATGAATAAGGGGCATTTCTACGTGTTTGATGTCATCACTACTGATGGTAGGTAATACTAGGCTTCTGGGGGATGTATATATGGAATGAATGAATGAACAAAAAAATGAATGGATAGATGGATGAATGGATGGATAAATGAATGGATAAATGAACGAATAAATGAGCGAATAAATGAATGGATAGATGGATAGATGGATGGATAAATGAACGATCAGATGAATGGATGGATGGATGAATGGATAAATGAACGAATAAATGAATGTCCGAAGTCAAGACACTAAATCACTAAACTTCTTTTATGTTACAATTTCAGGCAACATAGTTGATCCTGCAACCATTTACCAGAACCTCAACGAGATAGTCAATAACCCCTCACCTCCCCCTCGTTACCCTATCGGCGTCTTAACAAGCGAAGAACGTAACACTTGGGCTAGAGTTCGTCACGCAATCTCTGCAATTCCAGCCAATCACGAGTCTTTAAAGTTGATTGACAGTGCTTTGTTTACATTGTGTTTGGATGATAGTTCACCCAATGACCCTGTTGAAATGACGCAGGTCATGCTTCATGGGGATGGTGCAAATAGGTAAGTATGGTACAACCATGTGTCTTATTTATCAGGCCCCGGTTCCATAAAAGGTGAATAGCGCTATCCACCAGATAAGTCTTATCCAACGGATAAAACTGATGCAGTTATCCAATAAATTGTATCCGTTGGATAGGACTTATCTGGTGGATAGCGCTATTCACCTTTCGTGCAACTGGCTGCAGATCATCAACAGTGCCAATAACTACATGAAAAGTAAGGGAACAATGAGGTTTTGGGAGAATATGAAAGGGAATGAAGAAATAACTTGATGGATGAATGAACTGACTGACTGACTGAATGACTGGCTGAGTGACTGACTGACTGAATGAATGACTTAATGAACGACTAACTGACTGAATGACTGACTTAATGAACGACTAACTGACTGAATGATTGACTGAATGACTGACTGACTTAATGACTGACTGACTTAATGACTGACTTATGACTGACTTAATGACTGACTGAATGACTGACTGACTGACTGACTTAATGACTGACTTATGACTGACTTAATGACTGACTAACTGACTGAATGACTGACTGAATGACTGAATGACTGACTGAATGACTGACTGAATGACTGACTGAATGACTGACTGAATGACTGACTGAATGACTGACTGAATGATTAACTGATTGAATGAATGAATGGATAGATGGATGGATTGATGAATGAATGAATAAATGGACAAAGAGAGGGATGCATGAAAGGAGAGACGAATGACTGGATAAATGGCTCATTTTATTGAAGTGTTAACTAAATGATGAAAGATAAATAAATGAATAAATAAACAAACGATATTGAATAAATAAATAAATGACTTGAATCTCTACAGGTGGTACGACAAGTCATTCTCCCTTATCATCTGCAAACACGGTGGAGCGGCCATCAACTTTGAGCATGCGTGGGGTGACGGTGTGGCTGTCCTTCGTTTCTTCAATGAAGTCTTCAAGGACACTGCAACTCGACCAGTCATGTCTCCTGAGACGGCAAAATCTGTTAACTGTGACAGCACCATTCGAAAGCTGGAATTTTCTTTGACTGCCGAGATAGAGCGAGGGGTGAGCGTGGCCCAGGAGAGATTTGACAACAATGTCAGTAAATTGAAGACGGAGGTTATGGAGATGAAAAGATATGGAAAGAATTTTATCAAGACAAAGAAGATTAGTGCAGATGCATTGATGCAGCTTGCCTTTCAGGTATGTATTGGAGTCCAACTATCGGCCACCTACTCACCTATCGGCCACCTACTCACCTATCGGCCACCTACTCACAATGGCCACCTACTCACCTATCGGCCACCTACTCACCTATCGGCCACCTACTCACCTATCGGCCACCTACTCACCTATCGGCCACCTACTCACAACGGCCACCTACTCACATCGGACACCTACTCACATCGGACACTCACAACGGACCAACGGACACCTACTCACAATGGACCAACGGACACCTACTCACCAACTACCGGTCACCTACTCAACGGACACCTCCCCACAATGGTCACCTCCCCACAGCAGTCACCTCCCCACAACGGTCACCTCCCCACAATGGTCACCTCCCTACAACCAGCACCTCCCCACAATGTCCATCTCCCCACAATGGCCACCTCCCCACAATGGCCACCTTCCCACTACCGGCACCTCCCCACAATGTCCATCTCCCCACAGTGGACACCTCCCACAATGGCCACCTCCCCACAACCGGCACCTCCCCACAATGTCCATCTCCCCACAGTGGACACCTCCCCACAACCGGCACCTCCCCACAACCGGCACCTCCCCACAACCGGCACCTCCCCACAATGTCCATCTCCCCACAGTGGACACCTCCCCACAATGGCCACCTCCCCACAATAAAATGGCCGCCACCCCACAACCGGCACCTCCCCACAACCGGCACCTCCCCACAACCGGCACCTCCCCACAACCGGCACCTCCCCACAATGTCCATCTCCCCACAGTGGACACCTCCCCACAATGGCCACCTCCCCACAATAAAATGGCCGCCACCCCACAACCGGCACCTCCCCACAACCGGCACCTCCCCACAACCGGCACCTCCCCACAATGTCCATCTCCCTACAGTGGACACCTCCCCACAATGGCCACCTCCTCACAATAAAATGGCCCCCTCCCCACAACCGGCACCTCCCCACAACCGGCACTCCCCACAACCGGCACCTCCCCACAATGTCCATCTCCCTACAGTGGACACCTCCCCACAATGGCCACCTCCTCACAATAAAATGGCCCCCTCCCCACAACCGGCACCTCCCCACAATGTCCATCTCTCCACAATGGACACCTCCTCACAACGGACACCTCCCCATAACGGTCGTACCTGTTGCTTATCTATTCTTTCAGATGGGTATTTACCGTCAAAAGGGTCATTTTGTGCCCAGCTATGAGTCTTGCAGTACAGCAGCATTTAAACATGGTCGTACTGAGACTATTCGACCAGCGAGTAATGCTACAGTAGCATGTAGTGAAGCGTTTGACAAGTCCCATCGTGCTGGTGTGGATGAAATGATGAGCAGAATTAAACAGGCAACGGATTGGCACTCGAAACTCACTAGGGAAGCGGCAATGGGTAAGGCTGCTGTACAGACAGACTGCTGTATACTATTTATACTCTGCTTTCTACCCCCTCCCCTTATTGCACTGTGGATGCCCCGATGTCTGTTTACTATGTATTAAAAGCCACCCACCCGACTCCACTGGGGTTGTCTACAAAACCTATACTCAAACCTCATTTGTTTCAATGCTGCATTTATGAGGGCTGTCTTGCTTTTGAGGCTACTAAATAATGAAATAAAATGATGTTTGCGTCTTTTTTGATGGGTTTCCTGTGGTAGAGCGCGCGCAATACGTATTATGTTGGGTTCCCTGTGCATAGAAATGTATGCTGCGGGCGCTTCTTGCGGGACGCGCAGGGAGCCCAACATGATACATTTGTATGCACAGGGAACCCAACCTTACGTATTGCGCGCGTGCGCTCTCTACCACAGGAAACCCATCGAAAAGACGCGCGAATACAAATATATTTTTCTCTATTTTAAGTAGCCTCACAAGAAATGGTTGGGCTGCCTGTGCCCCGACGTCTGTTTACTATGTAACTAGACGTTCTACTAGCGTGAAGTCGGGCTTCTAACTGATACATAGCCTATTTGACCTAAATATAGATATCTTAGTGCGATTAAAACAGTGTTTGGTCGCTCGTTGCGTGACTCGGTAGAACACTGATGCTTTCGGCTTTGGTAAAAAACGATTTCACAAACTCAGCGACTCAGCGAATCATAAATGACAAAGACAATAGTTTATTTGGTACCATAAATATATCCATACAAATATAAATAGCGTATCTATAAACTAGACATCGCAACGTGACTAAACAATATGAGCGGCCGAGGACCACGGAACGTCTGAAAATCAGGCTACGAACAATCCCGGGGGGGGGGGGGGGGGGGGGGGGGGGGGGGGGGGGGGGGGGGGGGGGGGGGGGACAATCACAAATAATATTTCCTACATTTCTGGGCAGTCATGCAACTGAACGATTTAAAAAACTCAGCAAAACCTTGAACGGCATTAACATAAATATATATCAGTGTTATAAGCTTACCACAACACAAAATTACAGCGGTACAAAGTATAGAAGATATTGACTTCGTTTAGATTTCAATCTTGTGTCAGTTGTGCGACACTGATAGCATATTTATCTTTGAACTTCTCGCCTTTTGCTTTGATCCATTTAACGTATTACTTCAGTACACAGTGTAAAGCTATGCAATTCCCAGCTGAGGCAATATGTGAGTTCATTTGAGCAATATATTTGAGCTGTTTTGAGCTATTTGTGTTTGTGAAGAAAGAGGTCGCGACTGTCTCGTGTTGAGACATGCGCATTAGAAGCCACTTTCACGTTTGAGGCCATTCTCGTTCTCAGAAACCGAGGAGCTCTGGGAACGAGAATGGTTTGAGGCCAAAGACGACGGCCTTCATTTTTAGAGTCGGGCATTCCACAGGAAGCCCGACTAATAAAAGCCACCCTACCCTACTCCACTGGGGTTGTCTACAGTATCACAATAAAACCACAATTATTTCTTATTAAATTCCTTTCTGAATTATTTCCATTGTTTTAAGGTCAAGGCTTCGACCGCCATCTATTCGCTCTTCGGCTGCTCGCAGACGCATCGGGGAAAAGCCCCGAGATATTCCAAGACCCCGCCTTCAGCCGCAGCAATCGTATCTACCTGTCAACTAGTACACTATCCAGTCCTGCTATTCTATTGGGTGGATTTGCTAACATCAACACCGAAGGCCTAGGCGTGGGCTATGGTATCTTTGATGATTGGTTGGGGTGTAATGTGACCTGTTTTGAGGGCGGGGCTGACGCGAGGGGGTTCTTGGACTGCGTGAAGTCAAGTCTAGAAGACATTTATGCCGTTCTGAATGGAGAGAATTTTAAAAATTAACCTTTAATGAACTAGATATTCAAACGAATTTCATCTTTTGAGAGTTGGTGTCATTTTTGTTCCTTATACAAATTATGCGTGTGAAACGGAGACGGTCATTGTACATTACGATGTTCTTGGTTGTGCCAAAAGACCAACAAAATCTTTATTCTCAACATAAATCATCTCGAATGATCATTAAATTATTTGAGGATTAATTTGGTAATTGGGCTTCCTTTGTCTCAAGTAAAAGTATCTAGTGTTCTATGCACCCAACAATTCATATATAAACCAGGAAGGACAACCGGCCTCCCAGCTTAAGATAAATACATGAAGCAGAGAAGAAGAAAAAAAACTGACAAACTATTCGCATAGTAAGATCTATATACGTTAGGCGTACTCGTAAGCCAAGGTGTGGCGCACTTTTTCGTTTGTTATTTTACGGTTTCATTCATTATTGCGTCAATACGATTTTAGACACTAATAAATGCGAATGCCTTGCGCTTGTGGCTTTAAAAAAGCGCGCTCTTCGCTTGTCTGAAATGTAATATTGAATGGATAATCCAGTGTTAAATCAAGGTTTATGTTAAATCTTTTGATCACTTCCAATAGTACAGTCAGTTTAATTTGCATGGCGACTGATGAGATTATAGACCTACGAACAACCTATGTGAGTAACCTTTGTACAGTTATCGTGGAACCATTTTAGACGATTAATGTTATTGCGATTTCCAGGAAGATACAGCATTCGAACGTCTTCGCAATCTAGTTGAAATGTCTATTCAGTTCTACTCCAATTAATTACAATCCATCCGTCTAAAAGTCGTTGAACATTTCACCCTCTGGCAAAAGTTGTTCTCCCATAAAGTACTGTTGTTCGTCTTGCTCGTATCCACCTTGATAGTCCTGTTGATCCTGTCCTATATACCCCTCGTATCCCCGTGTAACGTACCCCTCCCCCTCCCCCTCGAACATCTCTTGGTATTCCTGTGGATACATCCCATCGTGCACTTCGGTCTCATCGTAATAGCCGTCCATTTCGGATTGTTCATCCGGGGTCTTCTTGCGAGAACAGAAACAGTAAATGCTAATGACCACCACTAGTAAACAACAAGACGCAACCAAGCCTGCAATAACGATTGATTTTTGTTGGTCGAAAGCAGGCACTGCGTCCCTTGTCTGGGTCATGTTAATTGGAGTTGTCTGGATCTCGCGTAGAAATGGGTTTTTCCTACCGTGTACACCACCGTAGCATACGTTATCGTAGGCACAGAACGGCACGTCGAGTTCCTTCTTATCCTCCCATTTACACCAGCTACAACCGAATGTCTTACGGCAGACGCCCTCGCTTTCAAGCTCCTGGCACTGAGGGTCGAAACATTTGGGCAGGTCAGCGGTATGTCGTGGCAGGGGTGGACGAGATATGACTTTGGCAGATGGGGCGGTGCATGACGGGATAATTCTATTTGGAAGAAGAAATTAAGTTAATCCAAGAACATTTCTCTCGGTTCAGTAATCAGTATAAACCATCCTCTGTCATGTGACCATTATTTATATATATATATTACTATGTTCGAGGGATTTATTGTTTTACAATCCCTCCCCTATTTTCCCATCCCATCCCTCCAGGTATTTTCTCGTTCCCACTGAGTAGCCACTAGTCATCCGACTAATGAATCAAATCTGTCAACCACCACAGACTTTAGAAATCATTTTTGTCATCAGCTCGCTGCATGTTCAATTAATAGTAATGTTTAAGCTCTCGAAATTCCAAAATGTCTTCAAACGTGCAACAATTGCGCGCAATATTGCCTGTAATCGCATCGTACGATTTCAGCATATCCACCTCTTGTTATTTGTTGCGCGCAAAGTTGCAGAAGTAGGATCGCGTTGTACTTGAACTATCATAACGCCAGCAGTATTGCGCGCAATGCATTCACCGTCTGTGCACCTTAACTCTCCTTTGGCCATAGTTAGTAATGAGGGTTTATCACATAATATCATAGCTGGAAAGAGCTCGTTGACATTAGTAAAAATGTGAAGTTTGGAAAAGATCGCTCCACAAATTACGAAGATATGAATTTTCAAAAATCGAAATTTTGTATGAAAACCTTTGTTGGAGGCAAGAGTTGCCTCCAAGCGTAATTTCCAAAGGTTTTCATATAAAATTTCGATTTTTGAAAATTCATATCTTCGTAATTTGTGGAGCGATCTTTTCCAAACTTCACATTTTTACTAATTTCAACGAGCTCCGTTTCCAGCTATGATATTCATTTTTTGTCCTATGAGTTTTGAAATTACATGATAAACCCTCATTGCCACTACAGACAAAACACTCGCTACCATATGTGGTCGTTACTTACGTTTCCTTGATTGTGTCGCTGCAGTAGTAATAGTCCAGCCGTTTGGTACAAGGACACTCACAGAAGGCAGCATCATTCGAAGCAGCGTTGCAAGACTGGCCACAAGAGCACGATGCGCTGTCGTAGCATTTAGAGTAGGCATTAGCGAACGCTGCCACCACAAAGATGTTGGTCTTAGGGACTCGTGTGATTGCAAACGTGTCGCACCGTCCTTGCTTTTCTTTCAAGTTTTGAATGATATCGCCTTCTCCTAAATCAAGCTGTGGAAGAAAATTCATATAGCTAGCAGTTGGTTCACATGTTTGGGGACTGGAGACAACGAAAAACAATACCTGCCAAATAAGGAATTGTGTTACCAAATAAGGAATAATGTTACCAAATAAGGAATGTTGTTACCAAATAAGGAATGTTGTTACCAAATAAGGAATGTTGTTACCAAATAAGGAATGTTGTTACCAAATAAGGAATGTTGTTACCAAATTAGGAATAATCTTGGTATTAAAATTTACCTCGTAAAATAACTGCAGTTTTCTATCCGAGAAATTCTGACACTCCATCTTCTTCATCGCACCTACATTGATAAGGTAGCTTGCAATATGTCCGTGGATCTCGGTGATGTGTTTGCTCTTCACTATGGCAACGTCGTCATAAACATTCCGCTGGACAAACCGAGGATGAAATACCACATAGCCAGCGGTATCTACCAAAAAGCACGTGGTTGTCTTGGTATCCTTGCAACGAAACCCAAGCTCGTTTTTAACGAGGATGTCTAAATACGAGATTGTTAAGTCAGCAGCAACCACACCAAACAACGTTTTGCCGTTAGGGTTTTGCGTTGCCATGGTGATGGAGTGACTGATTGTGATGATGAGTCCTGCTCCTAGAGGATCACGGTAAGGAGTGGTGAACATCAACTGGTTCGGGTACGTTTTGGCCTTCAAATACCTGAAAAGACCCAAGAATTTTAATTATCCATCCTCACAGCTTTAAATACCCGTAAAACGGAGCACTGATGGAGGGAGGGGGTTAATGGGCGCACCTTCGAGCGCTTTATACATGACCCCCTGGTTTGGGAGATTGGGCAACCACTCACCGCGTTATCGAAGTAAAATAACTACCTTTACATTTTTTTTACAACTTGGCGCGTTGCGTGCAGTACTTTTTTTTGGGTAAACGCTAGTAAAACAATGGTTAAAGTTCATACATGTCATTATCTGCCTCTGTACACATTGCCGTCAAAAGCTAAGAATATGATAGTGTTCTATAAAGACAAATACTGCTCTTCATGTGATACTACACCCAGAGATCGAGCATTCTTTGGAAAAGACGCAACAGTTCTTTACCACATTCACTTTGACTGATGACCACGAACAATGGCTTCAGGTCGAGATTGTGTAACAGATTGGTGTAGACAAAATACAGTAAATGTCTGTCGATGTCTACCCCAGCCCTCGACCTGGTGCTATTGTTTGTGGGCATTGGAGCAGAATACAGTAAATGTATGTCAATGTCTACCCCAGCCCTCGACCTGGTGCTATTGTTTGTGGGCATTGGAGCAGAATACAGTAAATGTATGTCGATGTCTACCCCAGTCTCAACCTGGTGTTATTGTTCGTGGGCATTGGAGCAGAATGCGGGAAAGGTCTCAAAATGTCTCCTATAATTGAAAGCAAAGCAATATGTATTCTTACCAATGGCGGTTTGAATGGTCATAAGTCGAGGGCAGCGGTTCCCCTGGAAAGAACCTCAAGACGCCATTAAATGTCCCAAAAAATCTTCTTGGAATTTGAGTAAAGTACTCCTGATAACCTGTGTGAATCCAAAGTCTGTCCAGGAAGCCTACCATCCTTGCCGTCCCTGCGATTCCACTCTGAAACATGTTTGGTCCTTTACCGTGATTGATGTAATTCAAGTATTGGGTAATGTTGGCTGGCTTCTCGTCCACGTCCAGGTATTCTGAAGGCGTGCGGAAGGCTTTGGCACTGAATTGCACCACTGATTTGCCTGCAAATGATATGAAAATAATGAGAATAATGCATCCAAGGCCGAGCAGTTGTCAAACTACTGCATGGAGAAAAGGATATTAAAACGCGCGCACTTCAAACCTTGGAAGTTCTTTAGAAATTTGGAAATGTTCAAAACCTTGGAAATTCATTAGAGAAGTCCTTGGAATTTCCAATGACTTTCCAAGGTTTGAGGAGCGCGCGTTTATTCCAGTGATAATTCCAACAGACAAGTAGTCCTGTGGAAAGTCCCTTTAATAGATATCAAAACATTAATACTGTCAAACCTCCCGTAAGCGACCACCCAAAATGTCAACTCTTTGTGGTCGCTTACGAGAGGTTCCAACTATAGTGATTTGACTTGGAACTGAACTTTTGGTATTTTGGAAAACTGGTCGCTTAGGAGAGGTGGTCGATTACGAGAGTGGTCGCAACCGGAGGTTCAACTGTATATTTAAAAAAAAGATGTCAAAGCATTGTTCCAGAACAGCCTCTAAAACATCCTCAGCCGATTTCAGATTTCTCGTCGTTTCTGGGACGCGCCGTGCTAGCTGGGATTTTCTAGAGCACTAGCATTACGGCCCATCTCATCCAAGGCTGCAAATACCTTGATGGAATGCATGATGTACCTCTATAAGACACCGAGTCTGCGTAGTAACATATTTGCCCACGTGGGACAAGATCCATTCACCCAATACTTTCCTACAAATACAGTCATGCATGATGTACCTTTATAAGATACCGAGTCTGCGTAGTAACATATTTGTCCGTGTGGGACGAGATCCATTCACCCAATACTTTCCTACAAATACAGTCATGCATGATGTACCTTTATAAGACACCGAGTCTGCGTAGTAACATATTTGCCCACGTGGGACAAGATCCATTCACCCAATACTTTCCTACAAATACAGTCATGCATGATGTACCTTTATAAGATACCGAGTCTGCGTAGTAACATATTTGTCCGTGTGGGACGAGATCCATTCACCCAATACTTTCCTACAAATACAGTCATGCATGATGTACCTTTATAAGACACCGAGTCTGCGTAGTAACATATTTGCCCACGTGGGACAAGATCCATTCACCCAATACTTTCCTACAAATACAGTCATGCATGATGTACCTTTATAAGATACCGAGTCTGCGTAGTAACATATTTGTCCGTGTGGGACAAGATCCATTCACCAATACTTTCCTACAAATACAGTCATGCATGATGTACCTTTATAAGACACCGAGTCTGCGTAGTAACATATTTGCCCACGTGGGACAAGATCCATTCACCCAATACTTTCCTACAAATACAGTCATGCATGATGTACCTTTATAAGACACCGAGTCTGCGTAGTAACATATTTGCCCACGTGGGACAAGATCCATTCACCCAATACTTTCCTACAAATACAGTCATGCATGATGTACCTTTATAAGACACCGAGTCTGCGTAGTAACATATTTGCCCACGTGGGACAAGATCCATTCACCCAATACTTTCCTACAAATACTGTCATGCATGATGTACCTTGATAAGACACCGAGTCTGCGTAGTAACATATTTGCCCACGTGGGACAAGATCCATTCACCCAATACTTTCCTACAAATACTGTCATGCATGATGTACCTTGATAAGACACTGAGCCTGCGTAGTAACATATTTGCCCACGTGGGACAAGATCCATTCACCCAATACTTTCCTACAAATACTGTCATGCATGATGTACCTTGATAAGACACCGAGTCTGCGTAGTAACATATTTGTCCGTGTGGGACGAGATCCATTCACCCAATACTTTCCTACAAATACTGTCATGCATGATGTACCTTGATAAGACACTGAGCCTGCGTAGTAACATATTTGCCCACGTGGGACAAGATCCATTCACCCAATACTTTCCTACAAATACAGTCATGCATGATGTACCTTGATAAGACACCGAGTCTGCGTAGTAACATATTTGTCCGTGTGGGACGAGATCCATTCACCCAATACTTTCCTACAAATACAGTCATGCATGATGTACCTTGATAAGACACCGAGTCTGCGTAGTAACATATTTGCCCACGTGGGACAAAATCCATTCACCCAATACTTTCCTACAAATACAGTCATGCATGATGTACCTTTATAAGACACCGAGTCTGCGTAGTAACATATTTGCCCACGTGGGACGAGATCCATTCACCCAATACTTTCCTACAAATACAGTCATGCATGATGTACCTTTATAAGACACCGAGTCTGCGTAGTAACATATTTGCCCACGTGGGACAAGATCCATTCTGTGATAGCTTACTTGACCTGCTGAAAAGCACCACAAAAGTCACTGAATTAAAAGTTGGAATTAATGTGCCTGTTTTCTTCAGCAAGTTTCCACAACTATGGATATTTCATGGAAATACAGCCCAAGTAGTTTTCCAAGAGCCCCAAAAGAGGGGCGGGGGGGGGGGGGGGTATTCCCTCGATACTCCCTTCGGTCCAAGTGGTAGGGGTGATCGGCGGTCCTTTTAGGGTTGAAAATATTTCCTGTGTGGACCTTTTTAAGGGTTCCACCCCTACCACTTGGAGAAAAAGAGTACTCTCCCCGGGCCAAGAGCCTTGTCTCCTAATTGTGACGGGTTGTGTTTTATCAATTTAAATTTCCCAAATTTTAGACAAATAATTTCGGGAATTTCCGCGGCATATTTTTCAGCTAATTAAACTGGGTTCGATCGTGCCAAGCATCTTTTATTCTGTATTTGTTACAATGACAATTTGTTATTTGGCACGTTTAGAATAAGCGACTGTTGCTGCAGTACAAATTAATAATATTATTATCACTAAGATACCTTGGAAATTTCAAGGACCTTAGCTTACGCAGAAGAGATTGTAATTCTTTCAGTCTTACCGTTAGTATCTTTGATGTTCATTTCTACATCATCTTCAGCCAACACCACACAAACTACGTAATCCAGAATCTTGCTACAATAGTAGTGAGAATTCGTTGTTATTTCTACAACACCTTCACCCATTGCTCCTCCACGAGACGATGAGCATCGCTGCGCAGGTATCATAACGTCATGGACACCACTGTCACTGTTAAAACAATCATGATTCGGATATTAATCATGCATTAACATCTACGCCTTGACATTAGAAGGGCAGCTTTCACTTGACACCACATGTACCTCATCATCATCATCATCATCATCATCATCATTTATACATCTACAAATGTACGCCTTGACATTATAATTAAAGCCTCCACCTGTCACCATCACCTCATCATCATCATCGTCTTCATCATCATCATCATCGTGGTCATCATCATCATCATTTACATCTGCCTTGACATCTACGCCTCCACTTGCCACCACCACCACCTCATCATCATCATCATCATCATCGTATCGTCATCATATGGTCATAACCAGCACCATCATTAACATCTATACGCCTTGACATTAGAAGGACAACCTTCACTTGGTATCACAAAATAAATCCTGTTACAGCCATTTACACTTCTTTAGAACGAACAATCACAGATTGTGAGAAATGATGACAATGAAAACCTTTACTTACTCTACGTTCATCATTTGTACAAACAACTCCTCAAAACCATTTGCACGTTCCAGCGACAGTATGTGAATAAGGCTGGGATCTTTGGTGACTGTTTCCGGGGGAGGCATGAGAGGATGACTGAGGACATTGCCGTTCTGATGTGCAATAAATGCGTATGAGTTGGGTCCTGCTTGGTTGAAATACTGAATCTCAGACAGGAGGTCAGGCATTGTGATGTCGATGCCTGCCACCCCCTTTAAAAATCCATCTCGAGTACATGGCATGGCTACTGTGATTAGAACTCCTGGGAAATAATGAGATTGAGAATTAATTGTGGAAATAATGCTGGTGATGCATGATGATGATTATTGAATGAATGAATGAATGAATGAATGAATGAATGAATGAATGAATGAATGAATGAATGAATGAATGAATAGACTTTATTTAATGAGGGTAGCACGTGACAGTTTGTATAAACTGATGACCCTGTAGCCCTCTATGATGATGGTGCTAATGATGGTGGAATCAAAAGAAAGAAGCTTAGTCAACAAAATAGAGTCGTTTTCCTATGAGTGGGAAACCTACGGCACGGAGTCACGGTACGGAATCGAAGACATTGTCAGCCAATCACAGCGCGCAAAATCATCGCTCAACCAATCAGAATGCTTGGATACGGCACGATCATGGCGCAATACCGTCACTGCACGGCATGAACCGTATCGTAACTACTTCCCACTCATACGAAACCACTCTAATGATAACAAAACCGTTTCAGTACTCACCCAGTCCCCACGCGTCAACATATGGCGGCGAGACAGTATAAGCCATGTTGGCATGGGCCTGGTGCACGTGTTTGTAATATGACGTCAGTTGTGCTTGAAGATCAGCCACATTCTCTACATGGTTGTCAATGGTTCCCTATCAAAAGCAAAAACGCTAAAGCTCACGAAAACCACATGTTGATGATGTAATGCACTCGCGCGCATGCTCGTGGGAAAAAGGAACAAATCGTAGGATGTGCGCGGGCGCACATGATGGTTTGACAGATAATACGCGCGGATATTTTACGAGTTGCGTAGTATTTTTCTGAGTCCATAGGGCGAGGAAAAATACGAGCAATGAGTAAAATGTCCGCAAGTATTATCTGTCAAACCATCAAATAAGGGGTTTATTATTCCACAATTGATTTTGTTTCTTTGTTTCATGAAGTTTTTGAGCCATTTTTGCTGTTTTTCGTGCGCGCGCGGGCTACTGTAATACGCTGGCATATTTTGCGTGTTCTCTTGCCCTTATATGGTAAAATGACGCACGAGTGGAATAATAAATTTCAGTATGCGCATTGAAGATCCCAATTAGTAACAGTAGTTTACATGAAAATGTAACGTCTGTTAAACAAGATTAATATTAGAAAGATTCACAGGGTTGTTATCCTCTAGTTTTTGCGGCACGCAGGCTACATTCCAGGAACGAATGTAGCAATTAACTAAACATAAATAAATATGTCCCCTGAACAATACAAATGTGAAAGTCCTGCCCTACGTTCCTGTTGACATTGCTGCCAAACTACTCACCGTTTCTTTGGACAACCGTTTCAGAAACTTCTTCATTTTGATATTGCTACCAATACCGTACGTGAGAACGGCTAATTTCCTCCTAGCCTGCTTCCAAAGAGACTTGTGTCTTCTTAGTGATTGGATGACAGTGTTTTTGATGTCACTCGGTGGACCGTCCGTGATAAAGAGTATGACTGATTGAAGCCGCAAGCTTGCTTCGGTGATCGCAGAGTTTTCAAGGAGTCTGAAGGCAGCCTCGAAGCCTTTTCTGTAGTGTGTTCCTCCTAGGTGATACCAAAAACATCATTTGAGATGAAAACGAACTTCCAATCGTTTATTTTAATACAAACTAGTGCTAAAGTAAATCAGTTGATAGCAATTATATAACTTGTTTCAAAACAAGTGTGTCCACCTCCCGCGCCTGTAGCCCGCCCAACGTGCCTTAAGAGGCGGCTGTTTCCTAACTGCTAGCTCGATTGCAATTTTAAAACACGTTTGGCTACATTGCAACAACGATTCTAGTGTATACCCCTCACTGAAAAGTGTTTCAATATTTGGACCATGGGCTAGTGGACGGCCTTACTGATTGAACCCTTTTTTCAATTAATTCTTGGATCTGGTCATAACTTGTACATGTACCTCTAGCTTTAGCTCCATTGATGAATTTCTTTAGATGGTTGACATTGAATGTGCTTGCAGATGCTAGGCCCTCGCTGTAACACGTACCGTTATTTCCTGGTAAAAGTACCTTTGTGCTGAACAACACCACGCCGACCTAATGGTAACAGATGCATGGTTAATTAGCCATATTAGCCAACTAGTTGATTGTATTAACAAGCGTGTTTCGTATTCCACGAGTTACATGGACGTGTAATCCACGAGTTACAACCGCTTGGCCAACTAGTTGATCGTGGCTCGTAATCCACGAGTTACATGGACCAGTGTAATCCACGAGTTACATGGACGTGTAATCCACGAGTTACATGGACCAGTGTAATCCACGAGTTACATGGACCAGTGTAATCCACGAGTTACATGGACGTGTAATCCACGAGTTACATGGACCAGTGTAATCCACGAGTTACATGGACGTGTAATCCATAAGTTACAACCGCTTGGCCAACTAGTTGATCGTGGCTCGTAATCCACGAGTTACATGGACGTGTAATCCACGAGTTACATGGACGTGTAATCCACGAGTTACATGGACGTGTAATCCACGAGTTACATGGACGTGTAATCCACGAGTTACATGGACCAGTGTAATCCACGAGTTACATGGACGTGTAATCCACGAGTTACATGGACGTGTAATCCACGAGTTACATGGACGTGTAATCCACGAGTTACATGGACCAGTGTAATCCACGAGTTACATGGACGTGTAATCCACGAGTTACATGGACCAGTGTAATCCACGAGTTACATGAACGTGTAATCCACGAGTTACATGGACGTGTAATCCACGAGTTACATGGACGTGTAATCCACGAGTTACATGGACGTGTAATCCACGAGTTACATGGACCAGTGTAATCCACGAGTTACAACCGCTTGGCCAACTAGTTGATCGTGGCTCGTAATCCACGAGTTACATGAATTGGTTGTAGAGGCTTGGTTACCTGATCCTTCCGTAACAGAGTATTCAACACTGAGTTCACTGCTGCTTGGCAACGGCAAGTATTGTGGACGTTTTGGTTGCTATGGTTACTGGTGCAGCCATCGAAGTACTGGTATCAAGGACTATGACGATATTCTTCCCGACCGGGCTTGCTGTGTTGACATACCAAGGCCTTATACGGTTGTCATATTTACCACAATCCTTCACGGGGCTTGATGGGAAAATAGTCGTTACGCCTTCCGCTGACCCAAAGTACTGCCATTTCAAACGATGATTCTGGTGACAAAATGACAGAAGACTTGCGCTAAAGCTAATATTTGCGATAATTGGCATAACTGCTTTGAAAAGACAACTGGTCAGCAGTTTCTCTCATGCGCAAGAAATTCCCAAAGCTAACAACACCCGCAATAAACAACGTAGAAATGTTCGAACAATTACATTACCTTTTTCAAGTTCTTGTACATTGTTTCCATCACATTATCTCCCAGGCCTCTCGCATCTTCGTCTGACCGTTTAGACCTCATTTCACAAAAGTGACCTGGATCGATCTTGGTCTTGAATCGAGGATTATACTTCACGGTTGATGGTGGGAGCTTACAGCATTTCAGTTGCTTAACTTTGAATTGGATACAACAACAAATGATTCATATAAGTAGATGGCATCGATGGCCAACACAAGACACCTTCGCTTTGGGCTTCCTGTGGTGGCAGTCGCATAGAATTATGGATCTAGCTTGTCTTTGTCTTCTCATCCGGCCAATATTCAACTAGGACGGATCAGTTCAAGAACTCATTTTTCGTCCGTACAATCCCTGAATAGTACTCTCTCTCCCAAGACTGATGGTCACGGACACAAATCTTGACTCAAGAGCAAACTGATCTTTGCCTTTTTTGAACATACACCTACCTCCCCTCCGACCCTGAACACAACCTCCCCCCCAACCACACAGACGCACACCCCCGCCCCCACACTGTGGTACAGATTATTGCCGCAGTAACCATAGAGATAGGATGTACTATAGTGGTATACTTACCGGATTTCCTGGCGTAATCTTCTTCAACGCCTTTCTTTAGTTCTTGTAAAGCTGTAATTCTGTCAGCAAATCGTTTACGTATCACTGTAGATAACTTCTTGATGAGTTTGTTTCCATCGAAGAGCTGCGCGACTGTGACTTTGTTGTTGACCTCTTTCTGAATGAAAACGTACGGTATTTGGATGGAAAGGAAATATTTCATATATGTACATTCAATTTTTAATACAATCAGTTTTCTTTGTCGTATCAAAACCATTTCAGGAAAAAACAAACATTTCAGACACGTCGGTGTTTTCAGGCTTGAACTGATTTGCATTTTTGGCGCGAATATATCATATATATATATTTATTTTTTTTAAACATTTTTTTGGCGCGAATAAGTTGTCGAATTTGGTACTAGAGCTGTGATTGGCTAAACCGTTGGAATGGAATGCTCGGCAAATGTTCAAGTTTTCATTTAACTCGCCCAAGTTTCTCTCTCCCTCACAATAAAGTCACGTGATTCACTATGTATTCAATTTCCTCACGTGGAATTTCAATTTGAGATGCAAAAGAACACGGCATTGTGAGAAATGAATGTAATGGCGCTGGTATCAACTCGCAGTTCCGCGCGCACAAATTGAAAACATGAATCACGTGACTTTATTGTAGTATTGTAGTCTTTCCATCTGGACAACCTTTTTGAGAATGACTGTATCTTCTATGAAGGATTTAGTGACACAATGAAGGTGGCAACTATGGCCAGTTCTACACAGTAATTTACAAGTATCAGATAAACGACATTTACATACTTGGATTTGTTCGACGCCAAGACAATTCATTCGCAGCTCGCTGACTTTTCTTCCAAATCTTCCAATAAAATAGCTCGCTTTGTTTCTACGGCTGCTTGCAACAGCATAGAAAAGCAGCAAATTACAAAACAAGAGGGTAATGATCTTATTCCTTCTTGGCCAAACCATTGTCTTTGGCGAGCTTTTATCCTTGAAACAGGCGCGCCATTTTGGAAGGCAGCTGGCAATATAATTGCGCGAGCGATTATGACGTAGTTTGTTGTATGACGTTGCTTCCGGTCATGCGCAAGGATTCTTTAAAATTATAAAAGACTTCAACGGTGGACTTTCTTTTTATTTTCATATTTTAATTTACAGTGTGCACAATGCTCTATGCTAAAAGCTATTACTATCGTCCTCAAAGAATAGAACGAAAATGACGCGGCGGCCATGTTGGATGACGTTAGCAAACATGCCTTTTTTTCTCCGTCCAATAAGGCCGCTATCCTTGTATCTTCTTTCTCCAACCGTCAGATGTACACAGAAGTTGCACTAGCTGTCGCTCTAGCTTGTCTTTGATTATCTCTACAGCGGATATTTTACACCGTCTTTCTGAACCAGTAACACAGCTGACAAGATTAACTCTTCCTTCCGCATGAATTGCAGCAGTTGTTAACCATCCATACTCGGTTTTTAGTACATTCGCCTTTCTTTGCCCAGTTTGAACACTTGTCATCTTTATCGTTACATGGACGCTCTGTGAACAAACGATATCAAGTATATGATTAACATCATGCAACAGTATGCGAGTCATGCGGACGTCCGGCAGTAAATGCGTCGTTTGTCAAGGAGTACTGACAGCGGCGCCTAAATAACTCGATCGCGAAATCATTTCTCGTAAAAGCATGCGCAACATTGTCTCCTACTTTGTGATAAGGAATTAGGATGTCTTTGAGGGTTTCTTAAATGACTAAACCATATATTGAACATGGGTAGAAGTGGCTTACCGTATCCAGTTTTTTGGCATGATTTGCAACAGTTCTTCTTCATCCAACCCGCGGAGTTTTTCGTGCATTCACCTTTCTTTGCCCAGTTTGGACATTTCTTTTTGTCTTTATCAGGACAAGCCTTGGCTGTGCACGATAAACAAACAATAATTGAGAGATAGGTTGATCGTGATAGCATATATTTAGAGTAACAATAATTATGATGGCTATCATATCGATGATGATCATATCGAAGAAGATGATGCGTGACGATGATGATAAGAAATTATCGATGAAGTCGATGGTGTCGAAGAAACTGAACTACATAGAAAATGATGATGACGATAATAATCGTGGTGATTGTTGGGATGGTGGCGATGATCGTAGTGGTTGATGGGATAAAAATAATGATTATGATAATGATGACGACGATGTAGATGATGATGATCGTGGTCAGTTATTGTGATGATGATGATAATCATGGTGGTTAGTGCTGATGACAGTTGTTGATGATGATGATGATGATGATGATAATCGTGGTGGTTAGTGTTGATGACAGTTGTTGATGATGATGATGATAATTCTTACCTAATCTACAAGACACACAGCAATGTTTCGTCATCCAACCAGGATTCTTCTCGCATTCATCCTTGTCAGCCCAGCGAGGACAGTTCTTCTTGTATTGATCTGAATCTTTGCACTTGACAGCTTTAAAGAAATACAAATATTTAAACACTGTCAAAAATATTGGTTGGTTGATTTTGGCCAAATATGGTCACTTTGCTTCCTGCCATAGTAACGGGAAGCGTTCTGTTTTTTTTGGGGGGGGGCGGGGGGGGCGGTTGTTTTTCTTTGGGGATGGGGGTTCTGTTTTCTTTGGGGGGGGGGGGGGGGGGGGGTGCTGGTGGGGAATTCCGTAAACAACATGGAGCAGTTAGCCTATAAGAATACAATCATATAGATGGACTGAGTTCATACGTTGACAGATGCAGCTTTTCCTGCAGAATTTCTTCATGTACTTTGGTCTTTTTGAACATTCTCCTTCGTAAGCCCATTGTTGACACTTGAGGTTGATGTCGATACATGGAGGAACAGTTGGCTTGACTGCAAAGAAACAACTTATTCATCTTTAGCTGATTTGTTAGAGCAGGTTTGTGTAGGACGAAGATAGAACTAAAGGGGGGGAGGGGGAGAGAGGGGGAGAGGGGGCCAACAGCTCCTAACATCGTTGGAGCCAACGTGTTGGGGGCGTTTGCACACCACCACCAACAACTACCAACAATGTACAGTGATGTTGTAAATGTTATTCACGGTCAGCGGTAGACTTACCAGTAGGCGTATTGGGACAGTGTCTGCTTTCGTAGATGTCGTCTAGAGCGATGGTGCCTTGTTTATCGCTACCAGTACCAGATGCTTCAAAAGATATCTGTATAGTCATCAAACAAATATAGGCACTTAAGAGAGGGGAGGGGTACTTTTCTACTTTAATTTGCAGACGTCCTTGGGGTGCGCGGTCCTAAACGGGATTTTTTTGGGCCGCCCCCTAAGGACGTTTGTAAAGGAGGCTAGGGGGAAGTGGGGGGAGGGGGGCGCTCCTTGTACCTCAAAGTTTTTGTCTTTCACATTAATGAACGCTTCACCAAGGTGCCACTCCCTGCCCTTCGATCCTCTAGCAGTAAAGACCGTCCATGATCTCTTGTCATTCCTCATTGTAATGCGTACAACTACTGAGAGAGTTCCAACCGACGGCCCGTCCATAGAGTAGTAGAAAGTAAGGCAGAATGGTTTTCCCCATCCAAATCTATTGACAAGGTTTACTTTTTTTCCTCTGTACGTTGCACTGGTAGACGTTGGGAAGTAAAGCCATTTTCCTGTTTAAAGAAGAGTGCATATCAAGTAGAAACTGAAGTTTCCAACATACAGTCGGACCCCTATTAAGCGACCACCCCTATTAAGCGGCCACCCCTTATTAAGCGGCCACCCCCTATTAAGCGGCCACCCCTTATTAAGTGGCCACCCCCTATTAAGCGGCCACCATACCCCTTATTAAGCGGCCAGTTATCACTGATTACAAAGTACTGAAACTATTGTTAGCAGCGGTACAGTAAATGCTCTATTTCATTAGCGCCGGATTTCAAATAAGCGCGCCTATAATCAGGGCCCGCGGAAGGGGAGGGGCTGGTAGGCTATAGTCCCACCACATTTTTGCCCACAGGTACTAAAAAGTTTTAAGGAAATTTTAAAAATGGTGACCCTTGTACGGATCGGAAGAAAAAGTTTAGCTCCACCACTAGCTCCGCGGCCAGGTCCTGCAGTATAGCGCCTCCTCCCTAATAAGAACCCCCTAAAGCCCTCAAATTCAAAAAGTGCACTGGTTTGGTACGGGATCGAGTATTGACATCAAGACCGTGAGAATCCAACCTTTTCCACTTGTATGGTCGCCTTTAGGGCCAGGATTACGCCATAAATCTTCTACCCTCCACTTCATGTAACCAGTTCCTTTTGTTTTCCATGACCCGGTGTTACCATCGAACTGTGTCTCGTAATACCCTGACCACATGACATGGAATTGTGGAAAAGAAAAGAGAAAAGCTATTAGAAAAATTGAAAAAGAAAGAGAAAAGAAAGCATTGAGGAAGGAAGAACGCAAATAATCAAAGACAGAAGGAAGAAAGGAAGCCGGGAAAGAAGCTAGCAATTACCAAGTTTACACTTCCCAGCACTGCATTTCCCATTTCCATCTTCACTTCCGGTACACTTTTTTCCTTTGCGCATTGGATAGGGGTTGTCACATTTACGTTTTCTTGATCTTGTTCCTTGTCCACAATTGGCATTGCATGAGCTCCACGGACCCCAGATAGACCATCCACCATGGATTGGACCTGGTACACAAATAAACATGGACTTTATTCATTCATTCTTTGTTACTTTACTCCTTTCTCTTTTCATTCTTTCCTTCCTACGCTGACGGAGAAAGTTGTCCTTCAGGCCCCGGTTGCACAAAAGTCGAATAGCGCTATTGGATAAGTCCTATCCAACGGATAAAATTTATTGGATAACTGCATCATTTTTATCCGTTGGATAAGACTTATCCGGTGGATAGCGCTATTCACCTTTCGTGCAAACGCAGTAGTATTGGTGAAGTAATTTAATATGAAAGTAATCCAAGTGGAGCCAATATCTGCTGTGAAAGTGTAAGATGAATTGGCCAAGCTTTCGCCAACACCGTCATCTTCAGAGACTAAATTAAATTCGGTGATGCCTGCAGCTGCGCCGACGTATACCAGGGAGTGTTGTTCGTGGCCGCTCATTTATAAACTTCTTTCTTTCTTTCCTTCTTTCTCGGCTTCCTTCCTAACTTCATTTCTTCATTCCTTTCTTTCTTACTTTCTTCCTTTCTTCCTTCCTTCCTTACACTGGAGCCCATTACCATTATTGGTTAGGGACTCCTGTGGTTCTTCTAAGACTATAATCTTACCACATTCACTAGGATCGCACTGTTTATATTCTACGTGAACACCATTAGACTCTGCGCCTGGGCACATCTTTTTCCTCCAATAATCGTTTGCCACGTTCATACAAAATCTTTGTCGAGCGCGCTTACAGTTCCAGTTACACGGCATCCATTTTGACCAACTGGAGAATCCTCGATAACTAGCTGTGAATAGAAAATAAATAGAACATTTGGAGCTCGAGGGAGCTGTAGCACTTGTGGGAGGTTGTGAAGAATGGGTGCATGCTGTGTCTGTAGTTTCACATCACAGCGGTGTATCATAGCAACGATGTTGCCATGACGACACATTGTATTCGTCATACCTGGATATTTGCTGCATTCATACAGAGCATTGATAGCAGTCTTGTCATAGGCACTGAACGAACTGCCAGACCTTCCCAGTTTGCCTTGCGGGTTGCCAATTATCTCAAGAGTGTTCCCGCCATTTCTTGTAAATGTCTTCTTCCCATAATGCATTATGCTCTCGTAGTCATACGGAAGACCAAGCGAGTCGACAGAGCCTATGTCGTGACGTTCAAAGTTGTACTCTTGGCCTAATAATGAATTGGAGAGTTAACTGTAAAACCCTGATATGAGCTGTTCGCCATTGCTTGATTACATGTATTAGCCATTAACAAAACGAGCAGGGGACTGGGAACGAGTTTATTATAATTAATGCAATTACGAAATTAAGTTCATGACATGAAACAGCATGTTAAAATTAGCATCTGTGCAAAGTTTGATGTGATTTGAGCGAATTCTGTCGGAATTATAAGCTTTTGAAATTGTGCTGTCCATCCAAAATTTTACAGTGAATGTATGGTTCGGATGGACAGCGTCAAAAATTTACAGAGTTTGTATGGGAAAATAGACATATTTGGTGCCCTCTAGCATCGTCAATATTAAGCCGAAGTTCACCAAACTTTCCAGACTAGCTAAGTTTGATCTGCTCTCTCAGAAAATGATGCCCATTTTTGCTAGTTTCTTATTGAATTAGTTTTACGGACTTGGTCCCAGTCCCCTGCTCGTTTTGTTAATGGCTAATTGTGGATGCACATTTGGAGATGATTATGTTGAGACGCGTTTCGAACACTTGCACGATTTATTTGATACTGATTGAACTCAAAACTAAAGGTTCCTAATAAGGTTCCTAATAAACTGAGTAAAATTAGATTCGTGGCCTAGCCAGCAAGATTCGAAGGCCGACGTGACGTCTGCCTTTTTCTGCCGCGCCCTCTCCTCTTATACCTACCGTGACGTCATAATGACGTTTTATAATCCACATGTACAATTTACAGTACTAGGTTATGGAAACACTGCATTGAACTTGTGGCTTCTTTCGTCCCTTGGTTTTCACTATCGACGAAGGCGAAAGCGCATGCGCAAGAAGTGTGATCATTTCGCTGTCTAAAATGGGCCTGATGTAACTGATAAGCCGGCACAAGCACAAGGACTAATATTGAATACAACCTCACCAGGATTGATATTTTTCCAGATAACTTTGACATATTTATTCCTGTCCGATCTTGCTTGTTCGTGCCAAAAACCTGTGTAAAAACAATAGAATGATTTATGCATGAATTAAGAGCGCAATGTTTGATTCAGTACAGATCATGAGTTTCATAGACTTTTACCACAATCCTTTGCGCGCATAAACCTCGTAGAAACTTTAGGCAGAGATCGAATTTTGAAAACGTCAAAATTTGCGGCAAGTGTGAAGCTGTTACCTGCTTTATTCACTCGTGTCAGAACGTCTAAGTGGTACTGATTACAGTTCGCAAATGATTACTGGGTAAAGTGTACAGGCGCCATCTTTGTCCGTTCACCAGTGGATAGGTATTCCACTGAAAACTTTAGTACATAATGCGTACACTAAAGCCGCGCGCATGACTTAATATGGTATATAATCATTGCATGGTTGCTATAGCGTTGCCAAGGTTACCTACCTATAGCGTGCGTCATTTCGTGGAGTATAGTTCCCACGTTAGCACAACCGTGGCCTAGGGAGAGGAGTTGCTGCTGCTTCCTGTATGATTTACCGATCTTGGAATGACAGCTGTACAGAAACACGATATGTGTTGTCAATAATGTTTGTAGTTCTGCGTATTTTGTGTATCACACAGGCACATTCTATACTGTAAGTTGCATGTCACACCTAGCTAGCGAGCATGTAAAGATTATAGTTTGAAGGGGAAAAAGCAACCCCCATCATCTACCCCTCTCTCCCTCTCTCTCTCCCTCTTTCTCTCCCTCTCTCTCTCCTCTCTCTCTCCCCCTCCCTCTCTTCCTCTCTCCCTTCCAATTCTACCCTTCCCTCTCTGTAGGAACCTGCCTACTCTTTGCTTGAGATTAATATGATCGATCGCTCATTTATAGCGATATTTCATTTCATTTCAATTTGAAGCAATAAATCGATTATGTTTATTCAATTGAAGCCAAAAGACAACACACGAAACCGCGACGTAATGTTACCTCTCCGTCATAACGGAAAGACGATATCGGCAATGTACTCACCCATCTCGTCTATCCATGTAGATGTAGTTAGCGTTCGACCGATGACTCGTCATTTCGTAGAACTTCAAACACGTGTCACGTTCAAAAATCCTCACGGCCTGCTTGATGAGGTGACGTTTACTTCCTAGTGAACGTAAATTGGGGGTAATATACACTGAATTAATTAAGGCCGTTGCTACTGAATATTACATTTTATTATCTTGATGTTGGTGGTGGTGGTGATGAAAAGAGGCCGAGTGATTATAAAGGCCGGTGCAAACGCTCCCAACATTGTTGGACCCAACAATTAGTTGAGTGTCCTTGAAGCACAGGTAGCCCAACATGTTGAGACTGCATTTGAACACTCTGTTACATTGGGTAGCTTTGGATGTTGGTGTCCTTGAAGCACAGGTAGCCCAACATGTTGAGACTGCATTTGAACACTCTGTTACATTGGGTAGCTTTGGATGTTGGTGTCCTTGAAGCACAGGTAGCCCAATGATGTTGGACCCGTTTCCACACTATCTTCACCACTGAACTTCATGCCAACAATGTTGGATGTTGTCAGGAGAGCGCCTGATGTTAATGTTGGGAACGTTTGAAGCGTAGCTTAAAACAAAGCGATCGACTACATTTATCATCCCATTGCATTGCTGTAATTGTCATGTCAAGATCATTTACTTACTCAGCGAGGGAGCGATGATATAAGGAATTAAGCGGTCGTGCCAAAGGCTTGAACGACTTTGTCGACCTGCTGTTCTTTTCTGTAGAGTCCCTGACTTCTGTATCATGTCAACTTGTTCCAGGGTTAAGTCAATGTCTCCTTCGAACAGTTGAACGCCTTGTTCTATTGAGTACAGAAAGTAGAAGTGTTGTTGTGCAAAGTTTGATAAAAACACAACAACTACCATCATTGTGACCATGAGGTCTCCAAACATGTATTACAACCAGTCCAATGGATCTAGTTAGTCCGGCAATCGTGAGCGCTGGAACCACCTAAGCTCATTCTCCATATCCGTCATCAGCAACATCATTATCATCATCACCATCGCCGTCATCATTATCACATCAGCATATCCATCAGCATCACCATCTGGCATCACCGCCATCTTCACCTGCAACTCCACTACCTCCAAAACTGTCCTCCTCGTTATCATCACCAGTATCATGATCGCCATCATCATAATTATCACATGCATCAGCAGTATCCATCACCATCATCACCAGTTCACCTGCAACTCCACTATACTTCCAAAACGTACCTCCTCGATCGTTATTATCACCATCATTATCGATATCACTACCATCATCATCATCATCATCATCATCATCATCATCAACACCAACACCAACATCATCACCATCATGACTACTACCACGGACATTAATGACCCATCATAATATCTTCCTTTCTTCATTACCTAAGTTGGTCTCTACAATGTCCTCTTCGACATCGATAGCCGGTTTAGCCTGGTCTTGTTCTTGATACTTTCTGTGCGCGTCATTGACAGCCAAAATACGAGAGTGGATGTCATCGTCTTCGATATCTTCAAATATCAATAATTACTGGGTTATCATGGGATCTTATTAGGATCTCTTTTACAGTCTCTCCCGGTCAATACACCGACAGGAAGACCAGAGAGCCTAACCGTCACCTCCCCACAACGACCACCTCGCTGTAACGGCCAGGGTTTTTTGTTCCTGCCACCAGCCAGATTATTATTGAAACCTCTCCACTCCGACCACCTCTACACAACGACCACCTCTATACACAACGGCCACAAAATGCTGCCCCAAGGTGGTCGGAGTGAAGAGGACATTCGTACCTGATAAAACCTCTTGGACCATTCGCTGGAATTCGACATCATCCTGATACGAATGATCTACGAAATCAATAATAAAATATACGGTAAATACCACAGGGATCCCAACATAAACGCCCGAATCTACATAAAACGATCGTTGAAATCACTAAGTCCCCTACAGGACTCTCCACCCAACCAAACCCTTAGCTGATAAATCCAAACCAACCCGGCCCGTTTACACCCGGCATTAATTTTAGTGTAGTCCGGAGTGTAGTGTGACTCATGCAGTACTTTATATATTGTTTTGTATGTTAATAAATTGAATTGAATTATTTAGTATTTTAATACTTTAAAAACTGTTTCAAACATTTTTATACAAACATACTTTGCTACAAAAAGTAAAGTTTGCTTATAATGATTTCTAATGAGATTCCTGAAGCAATGATATCAGTACAGTGCATGACACTCAGTATATCAGCATATTTTGAACTATAGTTTAGAGATTTATAGATCAGTTCACAGGACAAACCTCTTGAGATTATTGACGCTTCAGCCACGAGAACAGAGACCAGTATTACAGCTATAACTGCTAACCAAGCCATTGTATACTGCATGAGCTTCTTGCTTCGGTACCAGACGAGTCAACACTGCAGTGTACCTCTAAAAACCGTTAGGATATTTGAGCTTTGGATTACCGTTGTTATACTGGTGATATTTGATCATTGGAGCGGGGAAAAATCAACAATGGCAAAGGATTAGAGATCGTTTGAAAACACGCAACATGTATGGCCGGGGATGGTATTGCATGCATGACGGTTGAAGTCCAATTTGATGCATCACTCTGTTCATTTACCAAGAGCATATAGTTTTGTTCTCCGCTTTGGCCTTCCGTGTCCACATGTGATCAACGATTCGAGAACGTTTTTTTTTATCGCCAAAGTGGAGCAGTCAGGACGAGTAAAAATATTCCGTGCTGTTTCGACCCGGGGGGGGGGGGGGGGGGGGGGGGGTACTCCCCTATATACGCTATACGGGTATGTGTCGCGGGATAGGGTATGGTTTTTGAGCTCCCAGGTCTGGGGTAGGGTATCGTTTTTTGCACTTTTAGTCTAGGATGTGGTACGTTTTGGTCTGGTATAGGGTATGGTTTCCGCAATAACGCCACTATCAGTCGCTATCAGTTTACATATCCCTTTAGCACGCTTTCAATCTGGGATAGGGTATACATTTTAAAGCTTTAGTCCGGGATAGGGTATACATTTTTAAGCTTTAGTCTGGGATAGGGTATGGAAAATCAAAATTTTAGGTCTGGGATAGGGTCAGGGTTTTGAGGTGTCCGCGGCACACCCTACCCAAAAATACCCTTAGTGCCCCCCCACCCCCCCCCCCCCCCCCCCCCCCCCCCCCCCCCTTAGTGCCCCCCCCCCCCCCCCCCCCCCCGGGTGTTTCGAGTCCCTTTTTGAAAATCTAACCGTGATTTAGTCCCAGGGGACATTGATTGATTGTTAGAAGTTTCAACTGAGTGGAGGTTTGATAGAAATTGAGGGAAAGTATATCAAGTATAAACCCTTTTAATAAATCCCACAATGCATGATTTTCCGCGCTTGACGTCAAACTTATTCTTTTGAATTCTATTTAAAATATACATACTGAAAACAATGAAGAAAAATGAATGGAATTCAAAATAATAAATTTGACGTCAAGCGCGGCAAAATCTAGCCTGCGAATACAGCCGCTTTTTGGCGCAGGCTAGGCAAAATCGTGCATGGTGGGATTTATTAAAAGGGTCTATAGGCTCGATTTCCAGCCGTTTTAGAGGTCCAGTTACGAAATCTTGTTGGGAGAAAAACTATCTGACCCTGATAGAATTCGAACCCAGGACCCTCTACTCGGAGAGTGAAGGTTTTACGATTTCCTCAAACTTACAATCACTGGTGTGTGGGACCTAAAACACACCTTCAGAAATCTTTAGTATATCTCGCACTGAAAGCGGTTTTTGGTGTTTCTCGGGATCGAAAAGTTTTCGCCGGACTCGAGACTGAAATGCACGCCAGCTCATCAGACGTTATCCTGCGCTTGAACATACGGGAAGTATTGCACCCCATGACCACCCCCATTACTGCTTGCATGGCTCATCCCCGCATGGGCCGTTTTTCATGCATGCTGCGTCGGTCACATGTAGGGTGCTGGTATAGTCAGAAATAAGCACTAATTAACCAGTCATTGAACATCGAATCAAACTACTCAAGTTATACAAGTTATTGTACATTCAACTGCTGCTAGTATATTGTTTATTGTCAGTTTTGTACAAAGAAGTACTGCAGGATAAGTAGGTCTTGCTAGGTTTTCTGACGACTCATTTTTTCATCTAAAGATAAAACAACCTGGAAAAAAACACACTCCAGTTAATTAAACCAACGTAGTTTTCACTAGCCTGATTTTCAGACGGCTCGGGCCACTCATCAGCGGTTGACCCGTGCCAGCCGGTGAAAATAGCCTGATCAGTTTTCAGACGGCAACGCGAGCAAAGTGAGCTGACAATGCAGTGGTCAGCGGTTAATGCCATTAGGGCAGGTTTGTTGCAATGGTCGAGAACTCGCACGTGTGTGATGTTTTGGTTGTGTTTTCACTGTGTTTTCACTGTATTTTAGGCTGTTTTTTTTGAAGGCTCAACCGGTAAGTTTACCTTTATACATGTCAAACAGGTGTATTTTAGTTTCGAGTACATCTACAGTTCACTTTGTAATTCGTTATTGTTATGATTTTCTTCTCAATTCTCGAATTTAATCAGTACACGTATGACTCTAGTTTGGCTATTTCATTTGTTTGTGTCCCTTTCACACAGTTTTTATAGGGCCAGGCCTTCGTGTAGCTGCACAAAAGTCCTGGCTATTGTTCTATTGTCGTTCTATATATGTATTGTTTTTACATATAAAAAACAATAGCCAGGATAAGTTGTGCAGCTACATGAAGACCTTGCCAAGTTTAGACAATTACATCACAAACGCTGCAGAATCTTTGGTGCAAAGCTTAGACAGGCCTTGGTGTGACTGGGGCACAATTGTCCCCTTCACAGTTCCCTGCGCCATCTTGAAAGGTAGCCGTGCCTTTGCATCGAAGTGAGACCAACGGTGACCTTGCAATGATAGAGACATGTAAATAATTGTCCAAGGTGTTGAAAAAGGTCTCTATCATTGCAAGGTCACCGTTGGTCTCGCTTCGATGCAAGTGCACGGTTACCTTTCAAGGTGGCGCAGGGAACTGTGAAGGGGACTATTGCAAATGTATGAAGTATCGAGTTTGTGAATAAACTACATGTACATGCACTTACTCTCAGAATCCTGTCCAGGAAGCTGATCAAGGTACAGGACATGGGCTCAGGCATCGCTGGTTTACCAGGGTAGATCATGTGAGACTGATAAACATGGCTGGACATCTTGATGGGTATTGTATGGTCACCGTGTAGAGCATTGTAACTGGAACATGGCGGGCGTGGGTACTAAAAGATAGTGTAGATACCACTGGCTCAATTTAAATATTTTATTATAGGTACAATGTGGAATGAATACGGAAGCTCTGAAGAGATTGGTGTAGTATAATACTGGTGGGTGCACTGGGGTGGGGTCAGATGTGTGATTGGTACATTTGAGGGAAGCCGAAGTATGTACCATGGACACCATGGGTATCAGAGGTTAGGCTATACTCTACATGATTTAAAGAGTCTAAAAAGCATAGAGAGAGTAAAGGCTAACCTCTGGTTCCCAGGGTAGGGAGGGGCGAAGTCCAGCAGGCGAAAAAGATTGAGCCGGCGTCACTGATTCTACTTTGCGCTCTGCACTCTACACTCTGCTCTCTGCACTCTACACTCTGCTCTCTGCTCTCTGCTCTCTGCTCTCTGCTCTCTGCTCTCTGCTCTCTGCTCTCTGCTCTCTGCTCTCTGCTCTCTGCTCTCTGCTTTCTGCTCTCTGCTCTCTGCTCTCTGCTCTCTGCTCTCTGCTCTCTGCTCTCTGCTCTCTGCTCTCTGCCCCCTGCTCTCTGCTCCCTGCTCCCTGCCCCCTGCCTCCTGCCCCCCTGCTCTCTGCCCTCTGCTCTGCTGGGCATCAATATGATGACACTGACTTCATACATGCAACTTTATCTTACTTTTGCTTGATCTGAAGAAGAGGATTCAATTCCTGACATCGATCTTCCCAATAGTTCTTCTGCTTGTCTAAGCTTTTCCTCGAGGTTCTCAATTTTCCTACAAAACAAGTATACCATTTAACCTAGACGTAAACGCAACATAAACGCAACGTAAACGCAACGTAGACGCAACGTAAATGCAACGTAAACGCAACGTAAACGCAACGTAAACGCAACGTAAACAACGGAAAAACTATATGTATTCAATTTGTATTTTGAAACAAACCTCTCGGCTACTGCTCTTGCTGCTTCTGAGCTTTAAGCCTGGCTTTCAGATAAGAAATCTAGAACAACGAGCAAACATACTATTACACTTGATTTGATGTCTCACCATCGACATACACCAAGACACAACATAATATAAACATTTCAATAATCAGTGTCAAACCATTTCATAACATTTATGCACATAAGTCGCTGAGTCAGGAGCTCTTTACGGCCCCACCTAATAACTGACAACTGCATCAGTTATTTATATGACAGTTCCTGGGATAGATTTATAGAAATAAGTAGACAAACCTCTAGTGTAAATTCCAAGTTTTCGTTCAGCAGTTGTCCATTTTGCAGGTCTTGGCTGGAATTCGCTGCAGTGTTTTGCTGCAGGTCGGGTTTCATCCCTACAAGTCAGAAAACTATTAGTAGAGCACACAATGTACAAACAGGCCACACCCACCCTCTAGATGGACACCCCTGGGTCTCTGTTGGGTTACCTCTCTGAGCCAGACACCCCTCTAAGACAG